>PVHX01012973.1:0-59098 GCA_004024805.1 Geosciurus inauris | reverse complement strand
AAAATAAAATCCCTTCATAGAAGCACCTAGATTAGTATTTGGTTGAATAACTGGGAGAAGGTTTGTGTACACCAGAGAACACGTATCCTGGAGGTCACCTCGGAATTCTGCTTGTATGGTGAAAGATAGGGAGTAGTAAGGAGAGACTGAGCCTTCAACCAGGACACATTGGAGGGACATTGGAGCCATTCATTAACTAAGCTTGAGAACACAGACGGTGGAAGAGTTTTGGTGGGCAGATGAATTCATATTTAGATACATGAGGTACAGAGCTAAAGAGAAAAATAATCTCAAGTAACTTTTTTTTGTATATAAGAACATTTCCTGTCAGCCTACTTCATAAGGGCTAAACCTTGATAGTACTTTTTTCAGGAATATGAAATCATTGGCGGAAAAACTAAGTTGCTACAAGGAACTGATTTTTAGAGAATGTAGAGTAAAAGAAAATATACTTTATAAAAATATTTTGCTCTGCTCAGCTATCTGAAAGTTCTAAAGAATATCCTCTAACTCATAATGGGTTATAAAACGTGCCTGAAAATTGGGGGCCAGGTTTTTATTCTCTAATTCTTAAGAGAACCTAGCCCCACATTTTCATTACAGTGGTATTTCTACCTCATGGCAGGAAATGGCAGTCTGAGGGATAATGGCCTTGCATATTTCCATCAACTGAAGACCTCAATGTGAAAAGTTACAAGGTAATTTTCCTTTTTCCTCAAAACATATCCATAAGTCTAAAGTATCAACTACACAGGCTACCAAATGTTCTTGCTTTGTGTAGTTAAATAGATTTCCATGATTCCTTCCACCTTCCCTTGAATTATTCAGATACCAGGCAATTCAGGCAAGAGAGAGGAAACCAATATAATTAAACATTTTCTGCATTCATCTTGCAGAGACAGGGGGTAAGGGCAGATAAACTTAAGGGTAGATAATTACAATGGGATCTGATCAGTGCTAATGAATACATGTATGAGGTGCTGGGAGCTGTAAGGATGGAAGTGAGTCTCAAAGACCAGGCAGACAATAGATCATACAAGACAAAGACATTTTTTTGTAACAGTATTGTCTTGTCTTGTTTTATTCTGTAGATGCTTGAGATCCAGCTCTCTACATTGCGTTCTTTTTTTCTTTCAGAATTTGTATTTATTTATTTATTTTTGTACTGAGGATTGAAACCCAGGGCACTTTACCACTGAATCGCATCCCCAACCCCCCCTCCCTTTTTTTGGTACTGGGAATTGAACTCAGGGGCACTTAACCACTGAGCCACATCCCCAGCCCTATTTTGTATTTTATTTAGAGACAGAGTTTCACTGAGTTGCTTAGTGTCCCACTTTTGCTGAGGCTGGCTTAGAACTTGTGATCCTCTTGCCTCAGCCTCCTGAGCTGCTGAGATTACAGGCATGCACCACGGCACCCGGCCCCTTTTTCTTTTTCTTTTTCTTTGAGACTGGGTATCTCTAAGCTGCTTAAGGCCTCACTAAGTTGCTGAGTCTTGCCTTGAACTTGTGATCCTCCAGTCTCAGCCTCCTGAATTGCTGGGATTACAGGTATGCACCACCATGCCACGCCCTGTATATAATTTTAGAAACAAATTTACTGAGGTAAAATTTAAGTACAAGAAACCGCACAATATTTATAGTGTATAACCTTATCCATTTTGACAAGTTATAAGTATTTTGAGATTCATCCATATTGTTGTGTTTCATTAGATTATTTCGTTGTAGTGTGGAGTTCTATTCTATCATATGGCTGTATTATAATTTGTTTATCCTTCCACCTGTTGATAGACATTTTAGGTTGTTTCTAGTTTGGAGCCATTACAAATAATGCCAATATCAATGTTTGTTTTATGTGACCATAGCCTTCCATATGTTTTTGGTAAGTATTTCCAAATGGATTGGTTGCATTACATGGTAGAAGGATGTTTAAGAAACTGCAAAATTGTTTTCCAAAGTGGCTGCACTATTTTCCTCCCCTCTGGCAAAGTAAGAGAATTTCAGTTGCTTTACATCCTTGTCAAAACTTGACATGGTCAGTCTCCTTTAATTTTAATCAACCTAATGGGTTTAGAGTGGTATTTCACTGTGGTTTCCATTTCCATTTCTCTGTTGACTAATGAGGTAGAGCATCTTTTTATATGCTTATGAGACATTCATTTCTTTCAGTAAAGTGTTCAAATCGCTTGCCCATTTTTTGTTATTTAAGAGACTGAAGGAATTCAAGCAAGAGAGTATCACAAATTTATGTTTTAGAAAATCAAGCAAGCTGGAAATATTGAGGATGAATTACTCCAGGGTGTAAGTGCAGGAGGTGTCAGCTGAGAGACATTAGAATATGTCCAATTGGAATCAGTCCTTGGCAGTGGGGTAGAAGACCTTTTCTGAGAACTCATAGGTACTGGTGGCCATGTTTACATGTAAGAGCTAATCAAGAGGGAAGAAATTCAATTCCATTGGAAATGAAGATCATGAATTCAAGAAAAATATACGGAATACCAAATACCTATTGCTATGGTTTGAATGTTTGTTTCCTCCAAAACTCATGTTAAAATTCATGTAATAGTATTGGGAAGTGGGACCTTCAAAAGTGTTTCGGAAATCTCTCCTCACGATTAATGATGTTAAGGAGTGCACTCTCTCATTATAGAATTTTTTATTTCCAGGGTTCAAAAATTTCAGGAGGTATCTGGATACTTTTATAACATTATGGTAGGCCACTGAATGGGGATTTTATTTAAATCTGAAGATGTATCTTCAATTTAGGGAAATGTATTCTATTATTATTTCACATTTTTAGCTTACTTTTTCTTCATATGGGAAATGGTTATTAGGTGGAAGTTGAATCTCTTGGATCTATTATCCATGTCTCCACACTTTTAAAATTTAAATTCCTTACCCTTTCTAAATTATGTTCCAGGAAACTCTGTTAGCTTGATCTTGTAGCTTAAATATTTAGGACTATAGTAATGCCCATTGTTTTATCCAATATTAGATATTTTTTGAAAATAACTTTAAAGGCATTTTGTTCTTCATAGCAATATTATTTCTGAGTATACTATTTATGCTATTATATATTAATCATATAAAATATCATATTAACATAGGATGGGCAGCAAAGCTCTGCTACAGTTTGGATCTTGATGTCCTCCACAAAGGCCCAGGTGTTAAAAGGTTTAGTCCCATCTTGGTGCCAATGAACGGTGATGGAAACCTTTATGAGATGGAGCCTAGTGGGAAGTTTTCACTGGGGATGTATGTTAGAAAGGGATAGTTAGAAAGGGAAAGCTGGTCTCCTGCTCCCTCTCTGCTTTCTGGCTGCTCTGATCTGAACAGCTTCCTCTGCCATGTGCTCCTGCCATCTTGTGCTGCCTTACCACAGGCACAAAAGCAACGGGGCCCATTGACCGTGAACTAAAACCTCCAAAGTTGTAAGCCAAAATAAACCCTTCTTATTTATATTGACTATATTAAGCATTTTGTAATAGTAATGCAAAACTAACAAGCTTGAAGAGTGTGAGATAGGTAGGGTTTGAATGGCCCTGCATCTTAAGCAATGATACGCTACCCTATTATACCTGGTAGTCCCTTTCTGTAAGAGAATTTTGTAATATCCCTTTTTCTACCCTGAAATGAAACTCACAAATACTGTAATCTGCATAATTAAAAGAAACTCTATTGCAATAGAAGAGAAAAATAAAAGGAAAGACATTGAAAAAATAATATATATTTTGGCTTGTAAATACTCAAGCAGCACTTCCCTGGCAGGCAAGACTAATCAAATACATACAGACACTGTGTATGCCACAGTAAGTCTGTGTACAGATGTGCACTATTAAAGACCCAAACACCTCCAGTGGCATGGTCATTAGTGACATGATGTTCCAAAATTGTGAAAAGCTCTAGGTAAAATCCTGGAAAAAAAAAAAAAAAAAAGCAGCATAATCTTCCTTTGATTTACATGGTAGTGCATTCCTGGAAAATTCAGTGTATACAATAACATAGCCAAAATACTACTCATGTTATTCTTTTCCGAGTTCTTTGAGCCAATGTTTATTTTTATTTTTTATAAGTTTTAAAAGTGACAAATTTTCCTGAGCTCAGTTTTAGTCCTATTCCACAGACTGTTAGTTTCATTATTTTCTGGATAATCTGCAATTTCATTTTTATTTCCTTAATGACCAAAATATATTAAAATTGAAAAAGAAAATCTTCCTAGGTCTTTGTGGTGGTTGTTCATTTCTAGTTCTATTAGACTATAATCAGAAAATGTAATTTGAGGTGAATATTTTGGAACTTAGTGAGTCTTTCCTAGTGGCCTACTTAAGCACTGTATTTTGTAAATGCTCAACGAAGCTCTTGAATATAGTGCAATCACAGTTTTCAGGACAAAATAGTCTTTACATACTTATGTGATCAACCTGAGGAATTAAGAAAGAACTTTTATAACCATTTCTCTTCAAGGTCTATGAAAAACATTTTACAGATTATCAAATAATGTGGCTTTGTTGGTTGTTTATTGAATTTTTACTTAACCTCTTCAATGCTCTTTTTATGGCTTACACCATTGATTACTAAAGATTGACTTTTTGACCCAATTAGTGAACACTGAACTCAATGCTGGTATTATTAATGTCCTCTCTTTCTGTTTCATACTTTTGCCAATCCTATTAACTTGAAATCTTTCTCTTTTAAAAGCACATGGCTGGTTTCATTTTTTGATGTAGTTGAAAAGTTGTCTCAAAATACATGAATTTATGCCATTTAAAATTTATGCCATTTAAAATTTATGACATGTAAAATTTTGTAAGAGTTACACATGGTCTTGTTTCCATTATCTCACTTTATGGATTCCTTTGTGTTTACTCCGAGTTCCACAGGTGATTGCTTCCAAAATCTTAAGAAACAATGACTTAGCTATATTTAAGTACTTTAGTTTTCTACCCTCTTCCATTCTGTTATTTGGGTATCTTCTAGATTTCTAATATTTATCTATTTTCATATCCAGTTTAACATTTACAGGACTTGTATCCTTTTGTAGCCATCATTCCTAGAATTATATAAATACATTTCTATTTAGAACTTTCTATATTTGGGTGGATGTGCATAAACAGTTTACACATTATTCATCAGTAAGGTGCTGAGTATAGAACAAAGGCTCAACAAATGGAAACTTTTCACATTATTGTTGCCCAAGTCATAAAAATGACAGGTATTACTTTGTTCAAAATGGTAGACTCAGGTAATGTTTGGTTAGCCTTTCAGTTTATATAATACTTTGAGTAACTGATAAAATTAGAACAAAACCATGATAAATTTATAAGTTCAAACACTTAAGAACAAATTTGTTCTAACTTGAATTTTAAGGTTTCCCATCCATGTTATACATGAAAAAAGAGTAAAACGCAAGAAAAACAAATTGTAAATGCTATCTCTTGCTTTGGTCCATTCTACAGGTTCCAGGATGTTTTAAAATTCAATAATTATATCCAGGCAGGGCATGTGACAGGCTTGGTAAGTGAAAGCAGATATTGAGAATGGCCTACATTGCTTACGGATACTACTTTTGATTGAGTACTTTCAGCAGCAAGAACAAACAAAAAACCAATTATTATTTAAACCATTGTTAACATTTTTTCTTCAACAATTATAGGAAAGAATTCTTAGGATTGGTTCAGCAGTTCAATGGTTTTATGGATTTAGGGCTTTTCTCCATTCTATTCAGTCATCTTCAGAAGATGGGCTTTACCATCCTCTAGTGTAGGGTTAGAATTATGGCTGTCCTATTAACAGGACATAACCAAGGCATCTCAAGCAGAAAGAGTGGAGGCAAAAACAAAGTATTTTCACTTTATGAAGTTGTTTAAATCAGAGAAATGTGTCTTTCTCACATCTCCTCCAACAGACAAGGCATTATCTGGAGCTGGTAGCATGACCAGCCCAGATCAGTCACCATAGGAGATCATCATGATTGACTTACAAATCATGAATCATCATTAAGGACTGGGACTCAGACTAAACAACTGCCTACTATGCAATACATGTTTTTGTATGCTTCTGACCATAGCCACTGTTTGTGATTAACCCACTCACACAGGCATAGATACTTTAAGTATATCGGACCAAAGCAAGAGTGTCTGAGAAAACTGCTTGTGAATGCATATGCCTAACAAAGATGCATGATTGTTCTCCTAATTATTCAACTCATAAGTTTCAAGCTTTATTTCAAGTTCTAGCAACAAGGAGAAGCATAATTGAGTGAAAAATTGAGATGGAGGAAGCCAGACATTGATCCAAACACTGATTCGACTACTCATCTCCTTTGTGGCCTTGGGTGTAGTACTGAAGCCCTGTCCCTCAGTTCTCTCATCTGTCAAATATGAAGATAACATATCTTCCACATAAGATTATTTAGAATTAAATGAGTTAGTGCATGGAAATTACACAGACCTGACAAGATTAAAACAGTGCAATTCAATCAGGCAACGATTAGGCTACTATATGGCTCTAAGCTCTTCTAAAAAATATTTTCTGCCTTCCAGAAGCTTAAGTGTAACTAAGCAATTGAGAAAAGAAGGTGGCAGAAGAACAATGAAACAAGAGGTTATTTCTTTCAAACTATTATCAAGCATATTGCATCATATACATTGTTTAAAAATAAAATTTGGCTTGGTTTTCTATTGGGTATTGCCTAATTAGATCCTGGTATATTGTTTGGTGGGAAGTAATGGGATTTGTTGAAAGAATAAAGTTATAATACAAATTATTAGGAACTTCTAATGAGTTTACTATCATAATAAGGGAACTGTTTAGGGTGATTAAGAATCCGTACATATATATTTTTAAATTGTGTGATGTGATAAATGACCATTATAAAAAATAGGAGCTCACAATTATTGAGTGCTTCAATTCCAGATTTTGCTCTATGTACTTTACATGGATTCTGTCATTTCATGCCTACAACAATCCTATGAGGCAATCTCTATTTATTACCCATATTTTCCTGATGAGAAAATAAAGACCAGAGACATTAGATGGGTTTTTTCCCAAGATTGCAACACTGGTAACGGGCAAAAACCAGAATTTCAACTCAAGAATTCTGGCTTCAGAACCCAAGTTCATTCAAATGTATATGAACACATACATACTTATACATGAATTATACATGAAATATACATGAAAAAAAAATATATCCTTGCCTCTCAACAAAACTGGGATCAAACCCAGGGACTCATGCATGCTAGGCAAGTGCTCTACCACCAAGTTTCATCCCTAGCCCTTTTTAAAATTTAGAGACAAGATCTTGAAAAGTTGTCCAGGCTAGGCCCAAAGATGCAGTGCTCCTGGCCTCAGCCTCCTGGGTAGTTGAGATTGCAGGTATGTGCTTCAGTGCCTAGAAAATCTCAAATTCTTACTTGGTGCATTATACAATCTTTCTGTGGAAGCAGGGCCTGAACTATTGCATCAAGAACAATATTTGTATAAGCAGAAGATAGTGTATTCTCATAGGTGTAGCTGAACAAGTTTAGTTTTGCATAACTGGGTTAGGAAGAATATTCAATAGTCCTGATGGGGTGGGGACAAAGGAAGTGATGAAGGGGAGGAGTGTTCCCATCATGGATGGTCCTGGATCATCCAACCCACTGTATTTCTCCATATCTTTATGCTGTGGTACTTATGGGTAAGAGCAAGACTGGTGAATTCTGTCTCCAACAGCTTTGATAAAAGCATTGTTTGAAAAAATAGAAAATTTAATTTTAGACATGGCAAGTTAAAATAAATCACCTCATATCACAGTAGAAAAGAATTTGTCCTATCATGGAAAAGAGTATAAACAGAATTATTCAAGTGCAAAAAGAATTCTCAAGTACACATATTGTTTATAGATACTTTATTAAGACCAAGGGCTTTCCATTGTCTTTCCTTATCCAAAAGAAAATAAATAATAAAAATCTATCTTCAGGAATATTTTAACAACATAGGTTTATAAATCTGAGTTTATAGTTTGTCAGATTTAGATACATTCAATCATCAGTCAATACAAGAAATGTCAGCCTTAAAGATACTAAGAACTTCCACATTGACCAGTAAAAGCATAGTAAAAACTTGTATTTCAATTGCACCTTTTTATTTTTAACTAATTTGTCAAGCATGAGAGAAAAAATTTCCTTGTTGGTTCTGGATTTTAAATATACACCGCTGAAAATTAATCATTCCTTTTCTCTTAAATAGTGGCTGACAGTCCCTGTTAGGAGCATAGGGTTCTTTTCCTCAGGGGGCAATGGTGGTTGAGGGTGAAGGACAGAATCCAGGGCCTTTTTGCTACAGTTATCAGTGAGTCCTTGGACCTGACCTGCCTCATTAAATTTTAATCCAATCTCTTTCTAAGCACCCAGAAACACTACTTGTAAGGCTATGTATTACCTGATTTTTCAAATTGCCCTTCTTTTCATTATTCTAAAAACATTTTTTTCAGCTCTGGTCTGAAAAAGGACAAAGGTCTGTAGTTTCATAATGTAGTATTACCACCACCACCGGAGAGGCCTCAGTTTCCACTATCCTCCACTATCTCTATCTCTAAAGTAATGAATTGAGGCATTTATCTGGGAATGCAGAAAAAACCAATGTAGTTATTACCGAGTAAAGAAATTGAGCTGACTAAATTATTCATTAGATTGCCTATACTATTACACATTTCCCACCATTCTTTGTATAGAAGTTTTGTTTCACTGGAAATTTTAGTCAATGTTCAAAGCATGAAATATTCTACCCACTACTTAAAGACTTGTACTTCTCTTACAGCAGTCATGTAACTTTAAGAATGGCTTCAGTATGAGATCTGGTAACCCTTCTCTTACTTTTTTTTTTTTTAAATGAAATGGCTTGCTATTTAATAAATTTAGAACTCACTTGGTTTATGTTGTTAAATAGTATTTAGTCTGAATATCTGACTACTTCAGATGTGAATATGTATCAGGGCCACTGAAGTAGTTTTTGTTCCTGTTTCTAGTAGTAATTAGACATGTCTGAAACAGATCCAGTGATGAATGCTACCAAATGTGCAGTGTACATATAACGTACTTGTGAATCTATCTGTGTAAAGGTCAAATATTTACATGGAATGTTGACCTTGATCTATAACTACTTTTAAATTATGACATCTTTACATACAGTCAATTTATTTTATGAATAGCCCCATTTGATAATTAAAAAAATAAGCCTTTCAAATATTTCATAAATATATAAAATTTTACTACCTTCTATGTTTTTAAATGTGACATCTAAACTCTTTACAAAGTGACAAAAATAATTGTTTGTATGAAAGTCACAGATGCAATGATTTTTGATTGACAAGATCTTACTGCATGCAAGAATAGCAGGACATGTTCTCTTATAGAACTTATAGACATTTGTAGTATTTTCAACTATGTAATTCATTTTCTGAAGATCAATAGTACCAAAGAAAGATGAGAGATACCATCTAAATATTTTATAATATAAGGGTCTTTCTTTTACTACTACTTCCTCTTCTTTTATAATTTTTTTTGTGGTGCTGGGGATCAAACCCAGGGCCTTGCACACGCTAGCCAAGTGCTCTACCTTTGAGCCACATCCCCAGCCCTTCTTATACTTCTTTAGGTTAAGATGGTACACAGCCAGTGTTAAGAATCGTTTTGGTGACAAAAGTAACATTACACAAAAAGTTTTCCAAAACAGAGCACAATTTACATATATGGTGATCAACTGCACAAATTGGAAAAATGATCATTTTTTAACTGTATCACTAACATATAAAATATGTTTTACATGGTTTAGAATAGGAATAACATTTTTATAATTTATTGGGAAAATCCAAAGCCTACTCAAAATACCTTTTCAGTGACTCCAGCAATGTCTTCTGAAGATTTACAAATAAAAATGTCCTTTGTAATTATTTCTTGCCCACACTTACTAACATCATATGGAAAGGTTATTAGTTATATTTACAATAATTTTTAAAAGTATATTGTCTATGCCAGGTGTAATGGCACACACCTGTAATCTCAATGACTTGGGAGTGTGAGACAGGAGGATGGTAAATTCTAGGCCAGCCTGGGCAACATAGAAAATTAAAAAAAAAAAAAAAAGTAGTAGTCTGTTTTCCCTTCTTAAATATATGTCACTGATATGTACTCCTAAGGACTACTCTTAAGTTATAATATGAGGTCTCACTCAAGGTAAATTTTCAGTTACTCCTTTAAGATTTTAAAATGTATACACTGTGAACATATTTTGTAGACATAAGAAAAACTTTGCACTTTTAAAGTATTAAGAAGACTATGTCTTACTGCCAGCCCAGTTAAGTCCATGGTGATCCACCTGGAAATACAAAGCTGACCCGTCTGTAGAGCTGCTCAAGACTGTTCAGTTAACACCTTCAACTACTACAATACAAATTGAATGGCAGTGGCCACATCTGAGACTAGCCGGAGTACAGAATGTCTATCTATATTTTGTCTCTAGCTATATCTCTTTAAAAAATTCAATCTCACATTGCAGACAGAGATATATTAAAGACAACTGGAAGGTCCGAAGTTTTGCTCAGAATATAGTACTAAACAAATTTTGATTTTTAGATTTTAGAGTCACACATATTTCAAATAAGGTTGTGAAAAGATACAAACAAAACCACCATTCAATTTTACCAAGATTATACATCTATGATAGTGATATAATTAAAAAACTCTACCAAAATGGCAACTGATTTAATCATGCATTCTTAAAAAAAATAATAATAATCACAAGTGTGGAAATTTCCTGTAATTATGAATGTAACCAGCTCACTGGTACCCAATGGGTATCAGTCTCTAATTTGTCGAAAGTTGTTTTGAGCTCATTAAATGCCACAGTGAGGTCATCATTTATTATAATTTTGTCAAAAAGATGACCATATTGACTTTCCATTATCTGTGCAGATTTAATCATTTCTTGAAAGTCTTCTTCCTACAAAAGGAAGTATTTTTTTAAAAATTGGTTAACCAGGAAATTGCATCATTTCACATCTATGTAAACATTCTATAGTTCTTACCTAACACTGTTCTAGGTTTAGCCTTTCACCTCATCCAGAAAGCAAAATTACCTTCTTTAACCATTAGTTCCTCAAAAGTCATAACTTCTAATACTCTTTTCTTTGATTTGCTTATAACTAAATCCCTCTGAGAAGATCCAAAACTCCCACCTTAACTAAATTTCAAGGATAAATAGTCACTAACTCATAATTACATGGTTATGTGGTTATTAAAATAGCTACTTGGGGAAAAAAGAACTGCTTAGTCTTATATATTGGTTTGTGGCATTATTTATGTTTATGCATAGGAAGGAATTTACAACACAAACATTTTCATGGTTGGACACATTATGAAAGAATAGTTATATCCCTCTTTTGGCTCATTATAAGTGCTTCAAGAGCCTTACATGGCTACATTTTTTGACACTGGGAAGTATTTTAGCTGGCTATAAAACTTAAGACTATGTAAGTATATACATAAAGATTAGTGAGCCAAATCCCAAGATTATCATTTATCTTCACCAACAAATCTTTAAATTTATAACAAGACAATAACTCTTCACATTGCAGCATACCAAAATAATTTAAGAATCCACATTGCAATGTCACCTATGATTTCACAACAGAAGATTTAACATTAGTGTTAATCAGGAACCTTGGGTAACTAACATCATATGTTAACATCCACTCAGCATAAATAGATACTGTTAGCATTTTGAAAAAAGATCAAATATTGGGAATCAGAAGCATAATGTGTATTTTGTAATCGCATTTAACAGTTTACAGATTAATACAGATTAAGGTTAAATAGAAGGGGTGGAGTTCTTAACATTTAACCTCTTTGCTTCTTTTGATCCAAAGGCAGACTATGTTATGTAGATAAGATTGAAAACAAAAACAATAAAAAGTCTTGCCAGAAGTCATTATAACCATTGCCATACCACAGTCACCATTTCCAATAACACTCCTAGGAAATATAAATATCATTATTAAATGATAACATTTAGTCTACTAGTCCTCTCCTCAAATGATGCTTTTTTCTTTTTACCTTGCTAAATATGATACCAGGAGACAAAGCAAGTTATTACATTTTTCATTCAGACTATTAAAGATTAGCAGTAACTGATTTTGGTAGTTTTATCTTTAAATGTAAGGCTAGTATGAAAAATAATTAGCCTAATTTTAATATAAATGCTTGGCCTAGAAAAATCTAATATATACATATAGCATACAAATATAGCTTTGAGTTAATTTAATATGAAGATCCATCCACAGAAGTACAAAAATAAATTATAGTGCAATAGTTCAAAATATGTATCTACATACAATTCTACCTTGTGAAGATTTTTGGATCATAACTTCATCTTTAATGAGTAGCCACAGATGCAGGTGTGCTTTTGTGCACTGCTTATGTACCATCATAAATCATCTCTGTACTCACCGTAAAGGGCTTTGCAGCACCTTGGTCATCTCTGCTTGAAATAATCTTTGCATTTTTTCTTGTCTCTCTCAGGCGTTCTATTGAGGGTGGTTTTATAAATATCACATAGGGCTTAAATTCTAGTGTTCTTAAATGCTTCACGGTCTACAAGGAAGAAAAGAACTTTTTCTCGTATTTCTTTATAACCTCATGAATTATTTAATTTTCTTAACTTATTCCTAAACTTATTCTCTAATTAGGTCTACTGATACATCACTATTATTCAATCAATTGTTGACAATTAAAGGTGACAAATGCCCCTCTAAAGAAGGTGGAAAATGTAACTTGCATTTAAAAATGTCTGACATACATCATAAATGTTGAACACAAGTAGCTAAAAATACCATGAAACTGGCTTTTAGAGAAAATACTAAAAAGATGTGATGGGGTAAATGATAATAATAGTACTAATAATATCATAAGTCTCCTGACCATCCCTGTAAGCCTTCCCCTGATCTCAAACAGGAGTCCTTTGCCTTCACTTGCCCCTCAGAGGGTGACAAGGGCAGCTCCTGCTCTCTGTGGTTGCTACCAGCATTCCCTCATCAAGGGTCTTATGTTATTTACACTCCGCTTGTGGGGACTCACCCATTATCAAGGGAAGATGACAGAAGGGTGAGGGCTGATGCTCTTGAACAGTGTGTCAGGTCCTCTCCAAAATATGAATATAAATGATAAAGGTCAGGCAGATGGGCTACATGTGGGCAGCAGAGGGAGTGTGGGGAGTGAGGGGAGTGGGGGTGGCAGGGGACAGAAGAATGCTGCAGGCACTGGGAGTAGAGGCAGAAACTACACTGTTGAGGGTCTAGGAGTGAATAAACCCAGTGGAGGTTGTGTGTCTCAGGATGCTACCACTGGTGGAAGAAGAATCTGGGGCCCCTGGAGGACCAGGAAAATGCTATGGGTTTGGCATCAATGGGAAGATATGTGATTGGACAAGGAAGTGAATGGCTTTATCCACTGGCATCCTCAGTCTGGAATGTTCTTAAGAGTTCTCAGGGTGCCGGGTGAGGTAACGCATGCTTGTAATCCTGTGGCTTGGGAGACTGAGACAGGAGGATCACAAGTTCAAAGCCAGTCTCAGCAACTTAGAGAGGCCCTAGTAAATTCAGCAAGACCCTATCTCTAAATAAAATACAAAAAAAGGGCTGGGGATATGGCTCAGTGGTTAAGTGCTCCTGGGTTCAATCTCCAGTACAAAAATAAATAAATCAAGACCAGGGTGACAGACAAAGATCTACCTGACAGCTGTTAAAGAGCAGGAGTTTTAGGTTTCTAGGACATATACAAGACCCAAATCAAAGAGAAAGGACTGAACCAAATGTCCACTGTTAACAATGATAAACACTTAGAATAACACATAACATAAAAATACATCATATGTGTAACAATGTATTTTTTAAAAATATGAAATACATAGAAATATTTAAGTCATTGAACTTGACTGGATGTAAATAGAGTTACAAACACAGATCTTCGAGCTCCCTTCACTCCTCTTTCCTAATTATATTCTGCTTTCCCCGCCAAAGATACATCAGGTTACATTTAAATGAGTAGATTTTATATGTATTTACCTTTAGCTGAAACGCTCACATAAAGTGCACTGGAGGACGTGGGTTGCAAGTGTTTTGAATATTTTTTTAATTGCTATTTTTCTTTATTCAAGATTAATTTCAATATAGAAGATATATTTACAATAATGCATGTATTTAAACAAGGTTTAAATACACAATATTCTAATCAGTTTCCTCATAGCCTGCAACAATTATCAATATTATAGATAGTCACTGTTCACTTACATGAGGCTGAACATCCAACAAACAAACTTTGTTTTTAGCTAGGACAGACCGAACTGAGTCTATACTTGTGCCATAGTAGTTGTTCTTATATTCGCCGTATTCAATGAACCTGTGGAAAATTAGAGGCTAATCAGAATCATTTGTGAATTAAAATTATAGGGGGCAAGATATTATTCATAGGTAAAAGACATTTTTGCTGAACATTTACTTTTTGACCATGTTTAATAGAATAAATAGGGCCAACTACTTCACAATCAATTTTAAAAAATCTTCTATTCTACATTTTCAAATCAGTAACACTTGCTTGTATTACACTTAAGCAGAAAAAAGGTACTTCAGTCCAGTAGAACTCTAATGTTTTCCATCACCCCTTTTTCAGAACTAATGCAATGCAATAAAACCATGAATAAGCCAAACAATAGAAACTACTGAAATTTCATTGCATACTACGAAGTAACCAAGCTTAGCTTCAGAACTACAGGAGCTGGGTGGTGGCTAATGGAATCAGGGCAGCCGATTATGTGCTATAAAAATGCAATCATTGCGCCAAACGCGAAGAAAGCATTTCGATGTTTCAATAAAATCCCACAATCCTGCATTAAAACACACATTGCTTTTGATATCCTAAAATAGTCATGCTGAAGCAAATGGAAAACCCGTGTGGGGTTGGGGGGATCTTAGAGCTCACTAGAGGAGATGGTACATGCACAAGCTTAACCTTATTTTAATTTCTTGAAGTGTCAATGTAAGAATGAAATGTGTGTGTAAGGAACAGATTGTAGGACTAGGGATATAGTGAATAGCTGTCCATCAATTTGAAAAATAAAATTCCATCCAAATTACATGTTAAGATTAAATCAGTGGGCTAGAAAGAAGTTACAATAAGACACCAGCAACCTTCTCTCATACTGCAAAATAATCCCTATGTGTTTAACTTAACAGAAATGTAACAGCTCTAGTTACTAAAAAGGAGATTAACATTGGTAAAATTAGTAATTGAATTGTCACTTTAAATGGGTTTCGAATATTACTGTAGTAAGTAAAATACATTTCAAATGGAGGGAAACCCTAAGTGGATATACAGGCTGGATAACAGGCACGTGCTTAAAAACAATAGTCACATAAAACTTGCACAAAATTTCCACATACTTGTTATTTTGTACATCTGTCTCAAACAAATGTTTGGAAATGAAAATATATTCAACACCATCACTCTCCTGGCTTCTTCTTGCTCTGGTGGTATCTGTGATTTGAGTCAAAAAAAGTTTAGAAAAGCTCATAATTGATAAAAAGAATATAGAAAATATTAAAGAAATGATCAAGTGTACTCGAAGTATTTCTCTTACACAGCATTTAAAAACTTATAAATAAGCAAATTATTTAATAAAATAAAGTGTCATAAGTCCAGATTTTACTACTGATATTAAAATTTGAAGATAGAGTAAAATTCAGTTGCATTGTGTGTCTGTGCTTTTACTTATTATTTTGAAGGCTCTTTAATTAAATACAGGTGGTATCCTAAACACTTGAGGGAAAACTCCTTTCTTTTGCAAATAATATGCTCATCATCTTTATTTATTGATCCTTATTCCATGAAGAAAATCTGCTGCCAATTAGGTTATAAATTATGAAATTATTTTATTATCTTCCCTACATAGCACTATGCCATCAATGCTTTGTTTTACACTGGATGAAGTCAAATACTTCTATGTACTATTCATTAGCCCTTTGCAAAGTTATAAGCAGCACCCTCTTAGAATATTATTGAACTTCCAATATTCTAGTAATGTTTTCTAATTATTTTTAGTGAACTGTAATGGAGCAGAAAATGCAGGATTAATTACAAACAACAAAACACAAGGTTTTCCATTGTTGATATGCAGGTAAAAACACATCATAGTTCATCCTTCCTACTGATCACAACGAAAACCTCTGAAACCAAGACAATTGTCTGAGTACTCTGAAAAAATAAATAAAACAGGTAAGATTGTGGAAGGGGGTCAACCTGCATGGGGAAAAATTTAGCTTTATTTTTTTCTAGGTTTGCCCCAAGGGTAGGAATGACTCCAAGGGAATCATGGTGGAATGTGTGCCTAAACTCTAATAGATGTTCTGCCAACTCAGTGAAAGGACAAAAAGGACGGAAGGGAGGGAGGGAGGGAAAGGAAAGGAAGGTAGGGAAGGGAAAGGAAGAAAAGAAAGGGAAGGGAAGAAAAGAAAGGGAAGGGAAGGAAGCAAAGGAAGGAAGGAAGAAAAAGAAGACATTTGGGTTGAAGAGTGTGGAGGGAATCCAGGGGGGGATTCTATGTATGAACAAACATTAGTCTAACTCCTGTCCTTATACATGCAGTTCAGATTCAAACCAGCATTGTAAAGTTTTTAAGAAGTGAACCGAGGGTAGAATACACAAGTCTCAGTCTAATCCCTGCATAATGGAAAACACTGAACACACCCTTAGCAATGTAGGAAAGGCTTAGAGAACTGAGCTGGGATTTGAATTATGCACACAATTTCAGACTACTCTGAACCATGACAGATTCAAATCAACAGAGTAAAGGTAAATGAGATAGAACTTAATGTCAGGCAGTTGTTTACCTGCTAAGATAAATACATCAACACTCTTCAGAGTTTTAGATCAGGACCTAGTGTTACTATAACATACCACTCACAATATCTAGAATGCAATACAAACTGTTCAATATAAAATAGTCAAGGAAATATGACCATTCTCAAGAGGAAATATAATAGATGCAAACTGAAAGACCCAGAAGTTAAAACACAGACTCTAACGCAATTATCATAACTATGCTTCATAAAGTAAAAGGAAACACCTGAATTGAATGAATATGCAAGTGTTAGCAGAGAAACAAATTATAAAAGAGGAACCAAGTGGGAATTTTAGAACTGAAAAGATACAATATCTGACAGAAACAAATCACAAGATGGTTTCAGTAGCAGAATGCAGATAATAGATAAAAGAGCCAGTGAACCTGAAGATGGATCAATAAAAATTATGTAATCTGAACAACAATAATAACAAAAAGGACCGAAAAAAATACAAATGGAACTCAAGAGACCTGGACAAAAATATTGAAATGTCTACTGTATATGTAACTGGGGTGCTAGAAAGAGAGAAAAACGATATTGGAACAGAAAAAAATGTGAAAAAAAAAATTGTTCCAGAATCCTAAAATGTGGTGAAAGACATAAACTTACAGATTTCAGAAGCTCAGCAGATCCTAAACAGGATAAATTCAGAAAAAAAGATTATGCCTACACATATAATCATGCTAGTAAAAGTCAAATATAACTAAAAAATCTTGAAATTGGCTCGAAAATATAATATACAGAGGGAAGAATTATTTAAATCATCACAGATTTCTTTTCATAAATCATAAAAACAAGAAATAAATGAAATAATGTCTTTAACATACTGACAGAAAGAATCTATCAACCAAAATATCTTTCAGGAATAAAAGCAAAATACAGACTTTCTAAGATGAGGAGAAACAGAATTCACCAGCCCCTTGTTCTAAAAGGAAAAATGGACATTTTTAAAGGCTGAAGTGAAATGGTAAGAAAGAAACTTGCATCTTCAAGAATGAAGAAAGAACAAATAGTTGAACAAAAATGGAAGTCTACTTTTATCTTAAGTCCATTAAAATATATATGACTGTTTCAATGTAAAAGTTTTACTACTGATTGATGGAATTTTCAATGTATGCAAATATAATATATTCAATAACTACAACAGATTAAGGTAGGGCAAAGTGACTTACATGGTTACAAGGCTTCTATATATTATGCAACATGATGCCAAGTTAATTCCACATAGATTGTGAATGGTTAGATACGCATATCGCAATCGCTAAAGCAACCAGTAAAAAACTATTGCAAAGAGATATAACCAGAGTGCCAATAGGTAGATTAAAATGGAATACTAAAAAACATTCAGATAATCTAAAGGCAGGCAGAAAAAGAAAGAAAATAGAATGAAATACAGAAGACACAAACAGAAACAAATAATGAGTTGTTTAAATTCAATCATCTTTATAGTCCAATAAATGCCTAAGGTCTTTATATTCCCATTAAAAGGCAGAGATTTACCCTAAAACAGATCAATACCCTAGTACATTTTTCTGTCAATAAGCCTATAAGAAAGACATATTACAAGTAAAGACAGATACATGTTTAATTTTCTACTTAATTGCTCAAAAGAAACAAAAATATGTCCATCAAAAATCTTGTACACAAATTTCATGATACCTTTATTTGCAGTGGCCAAAAATGGGGCAGGGAAAGAAACTGCTAAATATCCATCAATAGGTAAATAAATAGAAAAATATTGGTATTTCCATATCAAGAATGGTATTCATCAGTGAAAATGGATCAATTATTGATCTATAAAACAACATGAATCCCACACTCATGCCGAATAGAAACATTGGGCAAAGAAAAAAATGGGTATATACTGTATAATTCAATATAATGTACTCCAACTAACCCACAGTAGCAGAATGCAGATCAGCAGGTACCTGGGGATAGTAGAGGGATGGACTGCAAAAAGCACATGGACATCTTTGAGGAGATGAAAATTTTCATTATGTTGACTGTGGTGTTGACTTCACATGTGCATATGTATTTAAGACTGATCATAACATATTTAAAACATGTGCAGTTTATTTTAATTATATTTTTAATAATGTTATAAAAAGAAAAATGTGAGAAGTGGAGGGGGGGAGTAAGCTAATTCAAATAGCAATGGATTTGTAAAACCCAATTAATTTAAATTATATCCAAAATTATAACTCCCTTTTATTTAGATAGCAAGTCTATTTTACTACAAAGTTCTTATTTCTTGAAAACAGTTTTTCATACTTGTTTCCACTGGTGGAGAACCCAGAAGCAGTGCTATTCTTTATGGAATGTAACACCCTTTATAGGAACTGGATGAAGTACTGATATATTTTATTCTATCATAAAAACTAAGAATAAGTTTCATAGCAGAAAAATGTTCTGTTCTGGTGTATGTATAAGTATCTAAGAATATGAAAGGTTAAAATTAGTATGATACCGTGCTTTGGAATTAAGGTTTATACTCATTTATTACTTAATCAGTTTTGTTATCACTGTTAGTGTTCCCTTAGCAAACGGTAGGCTTAAAAAAAAGTCTTGCTGAAAATCAAAATAAAATTTTCTACACATTAATTTCTCATTGACTAAGCAAAGACTGTCTTTACACAATTGTAATGGCAGAACATGCTGATTAAAAATCTAGAAAAATTAAATATTACTTCCCTGACACGTGGAGTCTCCCTAGAGGGTTAAAAATATTTTTAGAACTGCATGAAGTAGTAATTAAGATATTTATTATGTTGCTGAACACACTTCCAAGGTAACATGTCTACAACCAAAGTGTTTGTGTATCATAATCAATCTGAATTAGCTAGGTCTGATGCTATTTTACTAATGAAGAATTTCAGTGTCTGATTAGAAGAAGCAACCCTGGAAATCTCATGAACTCAGTAACAATGAGGGATTCTGATAAAGGACCGAGAAATTCATAGGACAAGGGGATTCAAAGGGAAAGATGGACCACAAGCAGGCCACTACCTTGTGAATGCTGAGTACCCACTATGTTTATAGGTTAAGACAAAACTCAAATGCATAAGGAACAAGCTCTATACTCTCCTCCTTGTCCCTAACAAAATGCCAGAATAATTATTGTGGTGAAATAAGAAAAAAATTTAAACTGGTACTCTAGTTTATAACATAATTTAGAAAATTTAAGTAAGGCATCCTATGGACAATGGAGTATTCTAGAACATGGGTACTTGGAAATCCATGGAAACACAAAATCTGCGATATTTGCTTCCACAGGAAACCACAGAAAGTGACTCACTGGTGAGGTTGACTGAATAAGAGTGTCCAAAGTCCAGACTACAGAGATTCTGGAATCCACTAAATATTTGAGATCTACTGTAATACCTTTTGTTTACTACTTTTCAGCCATTTTAGCCCAAGAACAATAGCATTAACCTGATTTGGAATTCCTTTAAATATTATCCTGTGCTTCATAATGACATTTCACATTATGGACTGTGCCTACAACAGTGGTCCTATAAGATAATGTCCAGTGATGTACCCAACTTAGCTTGTGAAAGTTAAAATAAGGAAACTGCCTAAGACTGCATTTCTCATGATGTATCTCATGGTTAAACACTGAGATTGTGCTTTTTTACAAAAGCAAAATAATTACAGATTCAAAAGTAGTTATAAAAATAGTACACAGAGAAGTCCCATGCAACCATCTCTCAACTTCCTATGGTAGGTCTTACATAACTACAGTACATTATCAAAACCAGGAAGGAAATCAATATCAGCAAGCCAACTAACCTACTAGGTATTGAGCATCTAAAAACCTGAGTCTGATATACAGAAAGAAAAGTTCACATAAAGTTATATATACCTATAACTTATAAATGTACAGCTTGCTGAGTTTTCACACTTCAAACATGCCTGTGTAATGAGCACTCTAAACAGAAGCGGAAAATTGCCAGCACTCATGAATTACTGGTCAATTTTTCCCTCCTCAAAATTTCTAACAGCACATATTGCTGTTGCTTTTATTCTCTTTATAAGCATAGAGAAATAATGCAGATCCTCTTCTGTGCTTGCCTCCTTTTGCTCACATGATGTCTGTGGGATTCATTTGTATGGGTGTGTGCACTTGTGGACTCTCTTTCTCACTGTGTTGTAGTACTTCATTGTGTAAGTATACCTTAATTTACTCTTCCTTTCTACTACTACTTTTTTTTTTTGGTACCAGGGATTGAACTCAGAAGCTCTTAACAACTTAGCCACATCCCCATCCCTTTTTTATATTTTATTTTGAGACAGGGTCTTGCTAAGTTGTTCAGAGCCTCATCAAGTTGCTGAAGCTGGCTTTGACCCTGCAATATTCCTGCGTCACTCTCCCAAGCTTCTGGGATTACAAGCACGTGCCACTTGCCTGGCTTCCATTCTACTTCTGATGAGTGTTTAGTAGTTTCTAATTTTGAATTCTGATAAACGTGTATTTAAGAATATGTGAATATATGTCTTTTGCTGAATGTACATATGCATTTCTGTTGGATGTATAACTGGGAACGGAATTGCTGGGTCATATGGTGTGTTTGAGAAGCTTTAGTAGATATGGCCATTTAGTTTGCTAAAATGATAATTTATACTCTGATCAGCCATGTGCAAGAGTTCCATCTCTCATTCTACCTATTCTGGTAGATGTTATATGTTTCAGAAAGGAGAATTGTAGCATTAAACATCAAACAATACTAGTATAATCAAAGTAATAATTTTTCATTAATTTTTCTCCAATATTCAATATTTTTTCCATAATATATGAGGCTGCCCAAAATATCTTACAAAGCAAAACAATGAAATTACAAAATTACTCTTAAAATATATTTTTCTTAAATTAATTAACTCACCCATAATTGATGCTATAGTTATATTTTTCCAAACATGTCTGATCTTATGAATGACCTGGGATGCTTGCTATAAACACAGGCTTCAGTATATATTTTCTTATGACCCCAAGGATATTCTTATTATCAGGCATGTCTGGAAAGCATTGGTATTTGGGGACCTTGTGACATTAACACTTGTTCAAAGTGAATCAGAGTAGAAAATAAATATTCTGAGGATTTCTTCAGCATCTGAGCCGCAGGATCTTTCCGGGTATTTTCAAGTTCTATAATAACTTTAGAGACATGTTATCTCAGTGTTTGGATAAACTGAAGCCAAAGTGCCTTGTTCTAGGCCCTTTGGTAACAGACAGTTACATTTGATAGATGGCCTTATTGATATTTATCATCTTCACAACCGTTTTTACTGCTCACTGGGCTTTCTGTAAATAGTTTCAAAGTACTGCTAGAGAAACATGGGAGGAAGAACATGAGCGGTACTGTCAAAGCACCTGATTTCAAATCCAAGTGCAACTGTCATCTACTGAGCTCTGAATGAGTCAAGGCACCCTTTGTACTCTTTCCTTCTCTGCAAAATAAAGAAAATATCACCCATCTTACACCATTGGTGGGAGGGCTACAAAAATTAAGATGAGCAATGGAGATAAATCTACAGTTGGAAACCGAAATTTGTTTTTTCCTTTGTAATCTGTTTTTGCATCTCAGGTTCTGGTTACCTGTAAATTGCAATTCAACTTCTGTAAGAGAAGTGAATTAAAGGGAAAAAAAACCTGTCTAATTCCACATTTACCTTTACTTTCATCTCCCCTGGTGGAAACCAGCAGTCCTATAACTTACGTCTGAAAATGATTACAAACAATAATTTGGAAAAATGTAGTAACAAGATGTAATTTGAGGTAATAGAAAACTATAATTTTAAAATAAAGTTGAACTCTTCCAAAACTGGAGAACATTGCTAAGGGCAATAGACAAATGATTTTTTTTTTTTGACATTACTAAAACCACTTGAAAAAGCCAACATTTCAATTTAGCCTTTTAGACAGCTTTCTAACATCAACATATTAAGTAGTCAAATGGCATTTATTCTGGAGATCAAAATGTTTCAAGCATCATATTTCATTTGTAAGAATGCCTATGAAAACCACTTTTATAAAAATAGATCTAATTCTGTGTACTGAAAAGAAGCCTACCATATTTGGTCTATATGGCCATGAAAAGCCCATTTAACACTATCTGCCAATTACTACATATAAGAGGTAATTAAGAAAGGTTCATATTATGAGAAGTCTCCTTCAGTTCTCTGTGGTTTGGTCCTTCGAATCGTAAAACTGGAGAAAAACTCTGGAAAACATTAGCACTTATTTTAGGAAATAGAAAAGTGAGTCTTTTACTTAGAAGAAAATTTGTAAATAATAAGTTGATGTTATCTGTGAATTAAAATTCCTCATAAAATTCTAAAAGTAGGGAAGCTGCAATTCACAAATATTCCACCAATCATCTGTGTCATCTAGGGACAATTCCTTAGCCTCCGGTGCCTGTGTTACCTCCCTGTATAAAGTGGATAATGTCACTGCATACTTCAAGGGGCTTGGGAAGTCCAGAGGGTGCATGCTCTCTAAGTGTCCAGCAATCTCTACTAGTGTAGTCACAGCAGCATTGAAAAGTACAAAACTCACGGGGTACTGTTACACCATAGTGCTGTGTATCACTGATCAGCAGCTTCCGTTTCAGTTCATTCAGCCCCACTCCTACAGGACCTGAAAAACAGGACAACAGAAATTCATTAAACAGGGGCTGGGATTGTAGCTCAGCGGTAGAGCGCTTGCCTCACATGCGTGAGGCCCTGGGTTCGATCCTCAGCACCACATACAAAGCAATAAAATAAAGACATTGTGTTCATCTACAACTAAAAAAAAAATATTAAAAAAATTCATTAAACAAAGCATTATCTAAACATTTTTATAACTGATCTGAATTTGTAAGTTAGATTGAGAATATGCACCCAATTGTGCATTGCAAATAAAAAGGTATTTCTAGTTAGGTTGTACATTTAAAAAAAAAAAAAAAGCACTAGGTTTTCTTCTGTTGCTTTTTTACTTTTAAAATTTAAATCCTGATCTTTCCCTCAAAAAGGCTAAAAATGCTTTACATGAAAAATACTCAAGATATCTGAATATATTAACAATGGTACGCATAAGATCCTAAAAACTAAGCATACCTAAAAAATTTGGACAATGGTCCCTGTAGTGATAATTTCAATTCTAAGTATTTTTAGATTCTAATAAAAGAAGAACTTTGACCTTAGCTTTATTTGGGATGTAAATTACATTATGTATTTTAAATTTGCAAAACCATGGGCACATTTACCTTTGCCAAGACCTTCTCCTATACTATATATCTTTGGTTAGTCCTTAAGCATTTGCAAACCTGCAAAGACCTTACAAATTTAAGTCTAGTAACCCGTACATACTGAATATCAACAACAAGCAAAAGGCATACGGTAAATGTTGTGATGATAATAGATACTAAACAAACTCTACTTTCAAAAAAGTAACCAGTTGATTAAGATACCAGGGCCAAAAAATCAAAGAGCAGCTTCAAACAGGAGTCTGAAATCAAGTGTCAGAAGGGCACAAGCCCCAAAGAGCCAGCATTCCTTTTCTACTAAAACGCTTTTCACAGCACTGCCATTAAGGTCCATTTAAGGGCTGTGTAGCACAAGCCACAGGGCCCGCCTGGCCTGAGCTGGGTTTCCCATCTCTTCCACCCATTATTCCCTTTCCTGTGCTCCTGGGTGGTGAAGACACTGAACCTGAGCAGATGTTATTCTGAGTGGTAATGTTCCCTTTCTTGGGAGGAATGAATGAGATTTTATGTGCAGTGCTTAAGATTCATTCCATTGCCCACCTCTTCTCCCAACCTGGTGGGTCAGATAATTCTTTGAAAAGAATACTGTTTAAAGTCAGATAGTCATGGTGTTTTAGTATGGATGTGAAGTGTTCCCCCAAAAGCTCATGTTTTGGAAGAATGGTCCCTAATACAGCAGAGCACAGAAGTGGGGCTCTGAGGCAATGAGAGCTGCAGTCTCATCCGCAGACTGATCCATTGGATAGATTAATAATCGGAACGGGTTACTGGATAACTTTAGGCAGGTGTGGCATGACTGGAAGGAGGAGGTCACTGGTGGATTGCCCTGGGGGGTTTTATCCTGTGCCAAGGTCCTCTCTTCTCGCCACTTCCTGGCTGCTGTGAGCTACCATCTTTTCTCCACATGCCTTTCTGCTATGATATGCCACTTGCTTCAGGACAGAGCAATGAAGCTGGCTGACCATGCCCTGAACCTCTGAAATAAACTTTTCCTCCCCTAAGTTGTTCTTTTCAGGTATTTTGGTCATGATGATGAAAAGCAGAGTAACACAGAGGGACTTACAGATGGACACAGAAGAGTATAGTGGACATTCTGGGTGGAGGGAAGAGTGTGAGCAAAGATAAAGAGGCAGAGTTGGGAACTGCACCTTCCTTCTCTGCTGTACTTCCCAGTCCATCACCTTGTACGAAAACACCTGTCTCCATTCAATACCACCTCTACCTCTCCCCATTCTGTTGCCATGGATCAGTTCTCCAGCAACTTCCCCTTACTAAGACAGTGGCTCTCAAAACTTCCTTTTATAACAGACACTACAATATCCCATTGATACCCTGAAGTGATGTGAATTTAGCAAAGGAGTGTGAGGTACACTGAGTGACTAGCATTTATCTACTATCCACATTAGAAGAACAGAGATTTATTTTAACTGTGTGGGAGGGACTAGAAGTGTTTTAACTTGTAGGAAAAAGTATACCCTCTCCAATGTGAGACCTTTAGATTTTGACAGCATTCAATTTTGGCCTCCATGTGATAACTTCGTAATCAGCCCTTACAAATGATTTTACTTTATTGCACACTCATGGAATATATACATTCACATATGCCAAGATAATGTTATTCTAGATTGTCATTTTCAAATGTAGAAGCATTGTTGCAAAAAGCTTAAAATAAAGACATAATTTCAATCATTTTTACTATAAAACTGTCTTGCAGACCTACAAATAGCATTTTCCCTGCAGGGCCCTTGAATCAATTCTGCCATCCATACTAGACAAGTTTGGCAGTTTCTTGTAGACTTCGAAAGGACACAACTTAGATGGCATTCCTGTTCTGTATCCCCCTTCTGTGGTTAGGCATAAGTTTGCAACATTTTTAGTTGGCCATTTTGTATACAGAATACAAAATGCTATTTACTCTGCAGGCAATTTAGGGATGTAAGGTGAGGTTCATTCATATGCCTCCTCAATGGGATGGATTCAGTTCACTTTTCAGTGCATACATTTTTACAATAGGTGAAATACATTTATTTATATGTAGGTGAGCAGATTATAGTTTTACAGTCAACTGCACTTGCTAATGGTAGAGTGAAGCAGAGGAGACAATCTACACAGCACATCTTTAAACTGCAGACAGAAGGCTTTGGAATTGATGATGATGACAAGGACAAAATGAGGCCCTTGTATGTGGCAGGCATGTGTTACATCGTTTCATACACCATTACAAATCTTCAAACATCCCTAAAAGAAAGCTATCATTATCCTCATTTCACAGATGAGAAAACTGAGACAATGAAAGGTTAGGTAATTTTCAGAAGGTCACACATCTGGAATGTGGCTTAGGTAGTATTAAAAAGCCCATCTGTTTGCTCAAAAGTCTGCCTTTCTTTTTTTCACTCTACCTATGATCTTTTCAAAAGAATGCCAATGATTTCAATGTAATCAGTAACTCCTTACTGAAAGTAGGCAAATGTGTTAGGGTGTGAATTTATTTTAAAAAGTTCATTTTAGTCAAAGAAATATAGCCCACTTACAGTGTCAATAAAACAATGCTAGTAAAGTTTTCTTTAAATTTTACATTTAAGGCAACAGTCACTGTTCAATACATGCAAACTTTCACTTTTACCTTAAAAAGAAAAGTTAAGAAATCATATATAAATTCTCAGATTGCATTTACATAGAAGAGTAATTTAGACATATATGACATCTTTTCCCCAAAGGACTCCCTAAATAAGCTGACACTATTGCCATTTTAAGAGGATAAGTGTTTTCATTGTTTTATTTCAGATTTTTATCTTTTATACCACAAATATGTGTAAGTGCTTATTATTTGTAACAAATGCTATGGGTGGATATTTTTATTAGAATGCTAGCACAATATGCTTTCGAAATTAATTCATAGTTGATATGTTTTTCATTCTGTAATACGATCCACAAAGAGATCTACATCCTGAATCTGAAACAGACACAGATAATTAAAAAATGAAAAAACTAAGTGAGTATAAAAAGCATGGAGGCAATAAAACCTGTACCTAGACAAGTACTTTCAAACTACTGTATGTGCACTGAAAGAGCTTTAAAATATCATTTGACATTCTTGTATGAAAAAAAAAAGTTTCAGGCTATGCCTGTGGCATTATACTTTGGAACTTCAACCACCTACTTATTTATACATTCATGCATACCCTAAGGGAATGAATAAGTATTTGCTAGAATAGCAATATTATATTACTATTGTGAAAATAACTTTACTGCAATCAATGAGATATGAGATATACATTTATGTATGTTTATGTATATTTCAAATGACATGCTGTCTTCAAATGATGAGTATAAAGTATTTTTTGTTTGTAAATGTCTGGCTTAGAATTTAGGTATAATTTTTCTGAAGGTTTTTGAGTATTGAATTAAACAACTCAAGGGTTTATGTTCAATATTAAGTTGTGTACTGGAGGGATGTTTGTTGCTCTGACAAAGTATTACTCAGATTTTCTGCTGATCTTTGTACATCTTGTTGTAAACATAAAAATGGCATATTACATGGAAGGCTACTGACATGGACGTAGCTTTTATTATGTGTCACCTCCAGTGTATCTATACTGCTTCACGTGAGAATGCTTCCACAATTCCCTGTAGACATTTTTATGATATTGGCCAGACTTGTTGCTCTTACTATCCAGAGAAAAGTAGAAGAATTACAAGAGTCTGCAATAAATATCCAAACTGCCTTGTTACCTGAAAAAACATACTTACTCATCTGATTTACTACAAGATAAATCAAACAAAATCTCTAGGTACCCCTCAGATCAGGTATGTTATAAAAAGTCTACTTATCATATTGTAGCACTATTATCTGGTTGCTCTAGGCATTAAAAAAAACAAAAACAAAACCAAAAACCACACTAGTACATTTGACCCACAGTCTTAGAATGATCATATTAGTGGGTGGCTGGATTATTGCACTTGAGAGTGACAAGTCTGTTTATAAAAGTAAATTTAAAGTTCCTTTGGAATCAAACTCTATAAAACATATAGCTAGTTAGCTGTTCTAAGAAGCCCTGACAGAAATTCAGATTTCCTTGCCTCTGTTGCATTCATAATGAAGAAAAATGTTAATAATGAAGCATCAGTTTGTAATGCTAGTGTCAAGAAAAGAAGGAAAAAAGGACACAAAAAGGGAGCAGAAATCTTGCTGAAAGAGCATCATTTTTTCCACAGCAGCTATTTTTCCTAGACTTAGAGAGACTGACTTAAGTATCTGCCTCACCTCTATCTCAGAGCTATGGCAAAAGTGAGATAAAATTAAAAGGTCAAGGTAGAATCATGCCCATCTTCCTTAGCTAAGTAGAAGAGGGCTTGAATACTTTCCCTCCTCCGGAACCTGCTCGGAATGTGACCTTTCAGTGGGGCAACCAGAATCCTGAATCAAAATCTATTACATCCTGGTCTCAAACTCCTGATTCCCTGCTTAAATCGCTCTCCTTTCATTTCCTCTACAGCATTTACCACCTTCTAACAGCTACAGAAGTGGCTCTATCATTTATCATTAATTTATTGCAAATATGGTTTTGGTCTGTCTTCTCCCATTAGAATGTAAATGGCTTGAAGGCAAGAATACTTGTGTGGGGCTGGGGTTGTGGCTCAGCAGCAGAGAGCTTGCCTCACATGTGTGAGGCACTGGGTTCGATTCTCAGCATTGCATACAAATAAATGAGTAAAACAAAAGGTCCATCAACAACATATATATATGTAAAAGAATACTTGTGTCTTCACTAATGAGCCCATGTGTCCAGAACAAAGCCTGGTAGTCAGTCTTCTGTAAAAATTAGCTGAATGAACAGCACTATGACTTATGCCCAGAAATTAAACCTGAGTATAAAAAGACCAATGGCATCGAAAGCCAACTGTGATTCTAATGAGGATCAAATTTGCCTCTTCTGGACAAGGATTATTATTTAAAATGCATCACACACTCATAAATTTAATCATGACTTTTGGTTTTATGGTTATCTACATAAAATTCTCCAGAGCAGACTAATTCCTATAAGCCTTCAATGGAAGTTCAACAAAAGCAATGAAAATTCTAAGACACTTATTAACCTTCATGTTTAGTTCTGAGAGAGTACTTTTCGTCTCTGCTTTATGTGGGAGACTGTGTTACATCATTGTTTTATGGAAAAACAATGACAGTCTTATAAATGTGTACTTATTCAAATGACCTCTGAAAAGCAGTCTTCAAGCAGCATATAAGATCCAGCACAAAAGAGGGCAGAAGAGTACTTAATGCTCAAGTTAGAAATGTGAAGTATATGGAAAGATTTATTAGTAGTTTCCTCTTATGCCTCATAACCAGACAGAACAAGTCACAAATTGTCTGAATATCCACAAGATGAATTTCAGCTCTAGGTTTGGCTTAGAACACAAAAAGTGTTTTAGTAGCTTTTTAACACCAAGGCTTTCCTTCCTGCTCTGCTCCCCAGTGCCCCCTCATTATTTGACTTTATTACTTCACTTTGAAAAAAGTCAGATTTTACTAAAGATAAAATTTGTCATATAGGAAAATGTACTAAATGCCTGACAGTTTTCACAACAATTTTTAGAAAATAAAATGCAGACAGGAATTTAACAAACTATCATGGAGATGTTTTAGTGGCTAAAATGTGGCTCAGGAATAATGTGTTTACAAGATGAAGGGAAAATTAAATGCCTTTAATCAAAGTTCAAAGTCCTCTGATGCCATGCTTTTGCCATGATAACAACTTGGTCTATCTTTATTTCTTGAACATTGGATCCAAGAATAAAAATTATGTAGTATTATAGTAATAATATAGAGAAAATAATACACACCTCCCCAATGACATTTATTTAAAGGTTTCAAGGCAAATGTCATTTTTCCCAGTGGCTTTGAAAATACTGGGTAAAGACAGACTGGATATATTTCTGCTGTAGAAGTCGTGAAAATATATACTAAGTATACAATTTTTTTTATAAGACCATGAAAGTAAACAGTCAACTCAGGAGCAAGCTAGAGCCTCCAAAACATGTATCCCCTGCTTGATTACCTATTTCAGATGATCAACTGCTAAAAGATCTAACTTATAAGTGTTTTGAACACTGAAGTTCAAAGTCAGCTGGAGCCTGCTCACACAACTTTATGTTTATCTTGCTAGTATTTTTAGATAATATACAAGAACTGCTTTTTATTAAAACCTTACTAGCTGCCAGGAATTGGTTTAAGTCTTTGTGAAGATCATTAGCTTTCACCCTCAAATCTAGAAAATGAGTATTCTTATTGGAGAAATTGAAGGGCAAAGAAAATGTGAATGGCACAGGTGTCACATGACTACTGAAGGGCAGAACAGAACTGGGGCTCTGCCTGTAAGGCCCTCATAGACCTATTTCTTTCCTTCTATGCTACCTTGTCTCAAAGATGCCAATTTCCTTAGGCAACAAACTCTAAACTCTGCTGCATCAAAGGTGCCAGACACAGCAGAAAGCTTTCCTGAGCAGTGACTATATAGAAGCAAGCTAATAATAGGGAACACTCTAGAAGGAGCTTCATAAAACTATCCTGAGCAGTCACCAGATTCCACTGCAGAATGTCATTCTGCATGGAAGGCCACAGAGTAGACAGGAGTGGAGGGACACACTCTAATGCTCCTTGGTGGCACCAGGGGAGCTGTGCAAGCCTCCACGTGTACAGGCATTTTGGCAGGTTTACAAATCTTCTGTAAGTAGAAATATTACTAAGAAGTTTGCAAGAACATAACATGTTTACATCATTTTCCTAATTTTTCATAGACCCAGGATATACTATTCCTTGGGTATAATGTTATCTGATATGACAAAAAGAATAAGACTAATATTCTTCACTCAGTCTGTTCTGTCACAATACGACTGTTATCAGTTTAAATACTGCATTATATCAGCCACCGCTCCAAAATGGCACTAAAGAGTTTCAGTTATTTTTCCTTCAGGGCTTTCAGAATAAAAGCTAAAAATAATAATGAATTAATTGATCATAACAGACAAAGCAAACCTAAAATGTCACTGGGCAAATTGTGAACAACAGATTAGGATAAAACCCAAAGTTTTTAACCATCATCTCAACACAGGCACAAGAGAGCACAAAACTGAAATCTGATGCCCAAAAAGGAGAAAGTCAAAATAATCATCAGCCAGTTTGCAAATGCCCACCAAAGTAGTTAATGGCAACTGAACCCATTCAAACACAGCAGTAGGCTTTTCCCCCCATGCACACTATCTTGTGGCACTTGCATTATGACCAGTATTGACAAGTGAAAAGCTCAACACACTGCCTCATCAGTGAGGCCAGCAGCATCTGGAAACTTGTTAGAAACACAAACTCTCAGACCATGTCTCAGGCTAGCAAGAAACTGCATATCTGTAAGATCCCTTGGTGAGTGGAATACAGTCTGAGAAGCCCTGGAGTAGGGGCTAGAGGTCAGAGGGGAGAGGTCGGGGCTCTTCCTTTGGTGTATTCTCCAAGGTTGCTTCTGTCTGTGGCTATCAGAAAAAAGTAAGAGGCAAGCTCTCAACTCTGAAGACAGAGCAAATAGGTCTGGCACAAACAGAACTGTTCCTGATATTGGCAGAATTACCCCAAGTGGACTACAGATTTGACAGGGAGAGCCCAGGAAAACCAACCTAGAATATTTGAGGAATTCATTGGTGAATTGTAAAGGGGGACAGCAAAAGAGTAATGTGTGCAATAAGGGGCCAGCCATGCCTAGGTAGTGTGTAGTCAATGTGAGGAAGAAAGAGAAGAGCCTGGCAAGCCTGTTGGACCAATCTGGAGGCTGCAGTGGAGAATCTTAGGGTAGTGAAGGGGGCTGAATTTAGAGGAATGGTGGATGCTTTTGGTAGACTCAGATCCAAATGCTCACAAAATGAGGAAGTATTTGTCAGGAAAAAGAATGGATGGACCCTAAGTCAAAGAGGAAATAAAGAAAAGTAAGGTATTTAGATATAGCATGGAGGTAAAGCACAACCTTGATATTACTGATCGGAAGCCATATTCCACAGTGATATAAGAGTGTTCTAGCTAGGCTCGGTGGTGCATTCCTATAATCCCAGCAGCTCAGGAAGCTGAAGCAAGACGATAGCAACTTCAAAACTAGCCTCAGCAACTTAGTGAGGCCCTAGGTAACTTCATGAGACTGTCTCAAAATTAAAAAAAAAAGGGGCTGGGGATGTGGCTCAGTGGTTAAGTGCCCCTGGGTTCAATACCTGGTGTTATGGTTTAAATGTGGTATCCCCAAAAGCTCAAGTGTGAGACAATGTAAGAAGGTTTGTAGGAGAGATGATTGGGTTATAGCCTTAAACTAATCAGTGGATTAATCCCTGATGGGCTTAACTGAGTGGTAAATGGATGCAGGTGGGGTGTGGCTAGAGGAAGTGGTTCATTGGAGGCGTGGCTACAGGGTATATATATTTTGTATCTAGAGAGTACAGTCTCTTCTCCATATGAGCTGCCTCCCTCTGTCTCACTCTTCCACCGTGACGTTCCACCTCACCTAAAGAATGGAGCCAACATTCTATACATTAAGACTTCTGAAACTGTGAGCCCCTAAATAAACCTTCCCCCCTCCATAGTTATTCTGGTTGGGTCTTTCAGTCACAGCAGTGAAAAAGCTAACTAAAACACCTGGTACAAAAAAAAAAGAGGATTCTGGTCTCTAGCTGTTTGGGTCTTAACAGCTTGTGGGACCTTGGACAAATTACTTATTTCTTCTCTCTGTCTTCATTTCTCCATCTGTAAAAATGGGTGCATAAAAGTATTCACTGCACTGTCATGTTGAAGACTGAAGGCAATAATATACGCACAGCCTTCAGCTATTGGCATTCCACATCATGAAGGACAGGCCCCACTTGAGAAACTAATTAAAACTTAACTCGGAGGGACTGTTAGAAAGGAGCCAGAAACAGGAGAGGGTGGTGAAACAGTATAGCTAGACCTTAGTAGTAAAGAAATCTACTAAGCAGTAAGAGGCAACAAACAGAGAGAACTGGGTTGTTACTGAAGTAATTCAATTGCTATTTACTCAAGGCCCAGAAGAATTTGCAGAGTGAGGATATGCAGTGGAGGAGAGACACATGGCAAGGAAAGATGAGCCCTCACTGACTGTGCTCTTGGGAGCAGCAACATTTATTTGTGGCTTAGGAACATCCTGAGGGTAAAGCTCCCATCAGGGGATCAAGGGAGCATCTCCACTGAGGATCAGGGCTCAGTCAGCGTATTAAGACCTGCCAGCAGAAGATGAAGGAAGAGCAATCATGGCAACAGGGCTGACACCACAGGACAGAAAACAAAGCTTTAGGATCCTGTTGGGAATAAAAAGTCAGTGAGAAGAGGGAGATGATTTGTCGTTTAGGAAGGAATGGAATCTGCCAATAAAGCAAAGTCCATATTGAGCTCAGAACTTAGGTGCCAGGAACCCAGAGAACCGAAAGGCAAGGAGAAATGGGGCAACTGAAGTGCAGAGGAGTACATTAACCTATTTGCTCAAGGTTTCAGCCAGAAGAGTTTTGGTTCAATGATTGTGGATCTAGACAACAGCATTCATGTAAAGCAGAAGCCAAAATACCTCAGGTTAACGTGTGATTTGGGGCTGACAATGGAAAATTTGATCTCTATTTCTCAGGGCACTTTTACCTCCAAAGGTATTTGGGATAACACTGTGATCAACTCTAACTGGGAGACATGAGTGCTGAGATTCATTGTTCAAGTCTCAGGAGGCCTACTGAAGTACACCAGAGAGGCCAGATCGTGCCTGTGAGATTACAGTTTGGGGAGCTCCAGTGCCACAGGGGTGGGGAGCCAGAACCCATCTCCCCACTGAATATAACCAAACTCTCTGGATGAAGCGCAAAACACAATAACCTTAGTGTACAGAATGCAAATGAAAGCAGCCAGATTATGAGAGGAACTTGATGTGACAGGTGATCCCCCAAGGGGGGGGTTCCTAGTTTACTTTCTCCTCTCACCATGGGCTTTGCCTAAACGTGATAAGGTCTCATCTCAAAGCTGCAGAGGGAGCAGTGGCCACAGCAGCTCAGTCTCTACACAGGTTCTGGGCTCAGCCCTGGGCTGTGTAGCAATGTAATGAATCCAGAGCAGTACAACAAAGGCCTTGAGAAGTGAACTCGGTGTAAACCACTGTGCAAGACTCTGCCTAACCCAAGGGACACATGCAGGGAACACACCCAAGGCCGACACTGGGAGCTGACCTTTCATAACCTAACCTTTCCTGGTGATTGAGAGGATCACCCCAGGTGGGCTGCTGCAAGTGTGAGCAGACACCAGAGGGAAAGACCAGGAAAATCAGCCAGGAATACTTCAGGAATTCACGGGTGCAGCCTAAAAAGCAGCCAATTTGGGGGGGGGGGTGGTGGTAACTACACTCCCAGTCAGGAAAATGCAACAACTTTTAAAACATACAACATACAGAAAAAAAAAAATGCTACATACAAAGAACGAGATAAAGACAACCAATTCTCAAGAAAACACACAACAGATGCCAACCCCAAGATGTCTCTGAAGCTAGAGTACAGACGACAAAACATCATTTTAACTAAGCCCCATGAGCTAAAGATAAATATACTTGGAACTGTCAGAAAAATAAAATCCTGGGCAGACCAAAAGCAACCATGGAAATGAATTAATTGGCAATTTAACAACAGAGAGAAATCAATGTGTGAAAGAAAAAATTCACTCAGGGGACTAAATACCAAAATGATAATGGAAAGAGTTGGTGATCCTGAAGATAGACCAATAGAAACTACTGAATTGGACAAAGAGGAAAAAGTACCAGAAAAAATATAAGCAGAGCCTTGGGGACTGTGAGGCAATATTAAAGGATCTAATATATTTTCTATTGGCATCTCAGTGCCAGTGGATGTGAGAAATCAAACACAATACTAAAGTTATTGTGTTTTTTGCTTCATCCACAGAGTTTGGTTATATTTGATTTTTGAGCTTAGTAGCTACAAGGATGGTGATCCCCTTGGGTTCTATCCCCAGTTGATGAGACCTGGTTAGGACTCCTGCACCTATTACAGCTCAATAACAGCTTTATTTTGCTTTTGGGATTTGCTATGACTTGCATCCATGAGATTCATGGATCTCAGATACATGAGGCAGTTCTCCTATAACCCGCTTTTCCTTTGGAGGGGTCTAGGAATTGGCTACTTCTTTTCCATAGCCGTCAACCACCTTTATCTGTTTCAGACAATGGCTTCCTTTTATTCTTACCTGAGTTACTTCTCAGACTCACAGTTTAGGCTCATCCAACTACCCTATCTTACCCCTAAGGAAAGAAGTTTTATTGTTAGCACTTACAAGGGAAAAAAAAAAAAAAGATAAAATTCCTATTTTAATCAGATCTCCTATGGAAAGCTCAAAGCTCACAGTTATAACTCCAAACAGTGATGGTCATTTTTTCCTTCCCTGCTAGGGACTGAACCCAAGGACACTTTATCACTCAGCAACACCACAAACTTTTTTATTTCGAGAAAAGCATCCCGCTAAGTTGACCACTTGACCTCAAACTTGTGATCCTCCTGCCTCAGCATCCTCAGTAGCGGGGATTACAGGCCTGCACCACATGCCTTGCTGTGGGGGTCACCTTGATGTTAGGGCAATGAGGAGTCACACTATTGTGTTATCTCTGCCAGTTTATTACAATGAGTCTTCCCTGGGCTGAGGAGGAGAGGTGATGGAACAGAAGAGATACTACAGGGATCAGTGCTACGAGGGAGCAGCACAGTGGGGACAAACAGATGGGAGCCAGGCAGAAGGTCAGTGAGGGACCACAGGATTTATCCACGACCACGGGCTCTGTGAGAGTCATGGTATGTTCCTACTCTCATTAGCGTGACTTGACCAGCACTAGAAGTTGGGGCACCGTGAGCTCTACATAACATCAATACTCACACAGGTGTGGTGTGGGGATGTTCAGTATATACAGATAAGGAGATGTGGATACTGTTAATAAAGAAAAATTGGAGTTTCCTTGGAGTTAATGCCTGATGGTGCTAATGATCACTTCCAGTGCCATTAGATGTGAGCAACTGCATCATTTCCCAAGAGTCACCCACCATCTGTTTGAATTAATGTGTTGTAACCTTTCAAAGGCCTTCACCCTACTGAGAAGGGGCAATTCCTTGGCTTTTCATTTAACTCTCTTCCCTGTAACTGTCATTTTGAGTTTATAAAAAGCCAATTAACAAGAGACACCATGCTCCTTTATTCTAAAAACTTTTCCAAAATTATTGGCTTGGATCCTGGAAACTGACATGCCTCTCACCACATTTTTAAAGAAACACAGTGAGGGTGGGATGGAGCAGTACAAGGCTGCGATGTCTGTGAAGCTGGATAAGATAGATGTGCGAGAATGTTTATGTGAGCAGAAAGACCAGCATGCACCAACTACCTCAAAGCACTTTTATTAACTAACTGCCCTGGTTGAAATACCCTAGAATTCTGCCTTAATAATTCGTTTTGCTGAAGGTCTAAAAGCTGTAAGAACCCTCTACCATGGTGACTGCTCAAAAAGAAAAGAACTTGCATTATATTAAAAAATATTCATTTCTATTATTTAATTGCTCTGATACATCTAATATTGCTGTAGTGTCCGCTATCTCCTCTCCCAGAGAGGCTTCCCCAGTGTGCAGGGACTAATCCTCATGGAAGTCTTAAGTCTCTGAATGGCATGTAAGTATGAAAGACTAAAAAGATTTCATTGTAGAGACTAAGCAAAGAATGTTCAAGACAGAGGATTTTTAGCTTTTAAATGTCAACTACAATATAATTCAAAGTTCAATTTTATTATTTTGCACATTTTCTCAGAATTACATTAAAAAACACTTACCAACCAGGACAACAAGTCTGTATTTCTCATTACTTTGTCGCCGATATGGTGTCACTTCTTCATATGTAGGTACATCTGCTGTATCATACTGATCACTCTTCTTGCATTCATACATGGATTTATTTGTTTTCTTATCTTTTCTGCTAAGACGGAAACTTCTTCTAAAACCAGCTGAAAAAAAAATATGTGTGTGTATATATATATATATATATATATATATATATATATATATATATACACACATGTAGAAATAACTAAAAAAGAAAATCCCAAACAAAACAAAAGCCTCGAAATTGGGTTAGAGACGTGGCTCAGGAGCAACGCCCAGCATGTGCGAGGCCCTGGGCTTCATCCACAGCACCACAAAGACCCAAAACAAAACAAAAAATATTCTTCCAAGTTGTGTTGAATTTTAATCACCATAATATTGTTACAAGTGCATTTAGTAAGGGAAAAAACAGATACTAAACAATTTCAACAAAATGGAAAATATGTAAGAGAATTATCTAACATTTATTTATGTAGCAATAATAATATACATTTATTTGTTTCTAAATCATGAAGAGCCCTTTTCAGAAATTGTTGAGTAGAATAACTGTAAAATGAAGCAAAATAAGTCAGAATTCACAAAGATTATTTATCATGGACTTACTGGTGAACAATTTCATAAGAGAAAGTTAAAAATGCTATACAAGCACTTAAAACAAATGACAAACTTTCATGCAAAATGGTAAAAAATTGATATTCTGCGTACAAACCTAACAACATACCTGTGACACAGACAGCATCTATCATTAAATAAAAAAACCGAATTAGGGAAAGCATAGTGTTAAATATGCATATGCACGAATCAGGATGACAATCAGGCTCAGTCAAGAACAGGTCAGTCCTAAGCAAGTGATTTAACTTTAATGTGATTCTAGGGGAGTGGATTAAATGACTGAGCTTCCAACAGAAATTTTATGCATCTACCATGTGAAGCACCCAAAATGAAATAAGTTTCAGGACCTCAATTGTGTACTGTTATCAACAGGTCATATGACATTTTACTAAAATAATTTTTAAACACTTAAAACTTTTTATGTGTACTTTATCCTTCCCCAGCTTACTGGTATCATTTTACACGTGGGCTTAAATATTTCAGCTAAAGTTCCTTTTTCAGCTAATGCCAATTTCATTCTGCTTACTCTTCAGGCTGTCACATGAGTATGATTTTATTTCCTTTCTAGATATGTAATAATAATCACACATACCATTCAAGAAAGTACTAAGGTGTGCAATGGACTAACTAACCAACTCAACAGTCTCTCAAACTCTGGACTTGAAAAAGAGAGAAAACATTTTGCTTACTGAAACATTATATGTACTCTATATCAGCACCACAGCATGAAATCTAAGTGTATGTTTAAATGTATAAAAATATATTTTATTTAAAAAGAATATTGATCAAACTAGAAAAATAGAAGACATTTTTCTAAATATAGATTTTTTAAACAAAATGTAAAAATGACAATTGACCTATATGAACTTTTGGGGAATATAAGGGAAGTGAATAATTACTACCATTGGGTTTGCAAATCTAATAGGATACGTAATAAATATAATTAAAACATGTAGTTGTACAACTCTTATGCATTCAGAATTTAACAAAAATTTGTCAAAATATTAAGAAAAAACTGAAAAAAATTCATCAGATGATGTATTTCTGTGTCCCTCTAAGAGTTGCTCTGAGTTGAGGGGATCCTTCGATTACTTTAGGGATCGATTGATTACTTCAATTATTTGTGAAGGATCTGAATTGAGGAAGAAAGTCTCTATAAAGCTCCCTCACAGAGATAAAGAGGAGATGCACACCCCACCAGTAATGAAACCTAGAAACAAGTTATGAGCAAGCAAAAGGGGAAATACACTACCTTGGTCCTGGGATGGGCAAAGATGTGTGACTTCCAAAATCCCACAGGCTAAGAAAATGGAACCCTCTACATGAAGGGCCAGAGGAAACACTGTTAGACTACACTTGGTTCCTCTTGTTTCCTAGGATACTGGAAGAGATTTGTGAGAACCCAGAAAAGGGATCCTTCTATGGGTGGTCTTCACAACAGCAGAGGAGGAGGTGAAATACTCACAATGACTCCCATGTATTAGTCCAGTGGCTCTCAGACAAGGGTCTCTTCCTAATTTGTAGCCTCTAGTTATCCCATCCCACTAGCTACCCCTAACTTGTGACTGCTGACTCAGACTGGAATCCAGTATAATAGAACTTACAATTTAGTACAAAAATTACATGTTAGCTATTCTAGCTAGAAAAGGTCAAATGTGGGTATTTCACAGTGTCCTAATTTCAGGTTCCCATGGTTCTTGCCTCCTGAGAAGCAATTATAGGATAAGCAGGTAAAACTACGAATTCCTTCACAATTATTCTTTGTATAAGAGGGTTTTCCTTAAGTCACTACAAACTTTTGGCACAGGAATGGACATAACTGAAATATAAATGCTTCATCCAAAGCAAATAAAGTCCAAAAGTAAAACCTGAAATTTTTCTGATCAGTGAATCACAGCTAAATCCTGAATTACAGAGCAAGTATTTATGTAATTACTATTCACTTAAGTTTTTAACTTTCATCATAAACTGCTGGAAGAGAGTGGGGAATAGAGATGATGATCAAATTTCTAAGTGAGGTTGTACCAACAGACATCAAAAGATGGAGACTATGTTCCGTGGGATGGTTTGGTGATGCTAACTAGCAGTGCAGAACTTTGTACAGAATAGATGCTTGATAAACATTTCCAGAAATGAAGTAATTAGAAAAGGCAGTGACCAAAACCCTGTCATTCTCGTTTCACCTTATTGAACAAAGTAAGCATGATGCATTTGATGTTTTCACAAGAGTTAAAATTCATAACAGACCAAAGAACAGACTACTTCATAAACAAACACCTTAGAGCTGGAAGGAACTCTGGAGGTCATTCAGGTCTGCTCCCTGGTAGGCACAGACATCTCTGGTAACTGTCACTCTTACACTCATCCCTACCCCCCAGCTTTTCAGTAGGAACTACCAATCAAGTGTGTAGTAACAAAGGTTATGAAGTTTGACCAATATACTCATTTTACAAAACAGGAGCAAAGATGGTCAGGTGGCTACAGGAATCTATGAGTGCAGTAAAGTCACAGAGTATTGGAACGAAGGCTGGAGGTGGGCATCCTGTACCTGCAATAGTCTCTGCCTCCAACTTACCAGCTGTTGTGTATCTCGGAGAGCTTCAGATAACTTCTCTAAGCTCATTTTCTCTACTTTAAAATGTAGATAATAGCAGTATCTACTTCTCAGGTGGTTACAGACTAAATCATTCAGGTAGAGCATCTGGGCCAGTCCCCAGCCTATGGTAAATGTTTCTACATGTTAGCTACACACTGATGCTCGATTATTTCTCCAACTACTTGAAAATACCTAGAAGGCAGGAACATGTATTCCTTGTATTCCCACATCCCAGACTCTAGAGAGAAGGGGGAAAGTACATTCGGAGGCAGATAAATCATTCTTAAATTGGCTAATATTATAAAAGACAAATACTAAAATGAAAACCTGATTTAAATATGCTAATCAGGGCTGGGGGTGTAGCTAAGTGGTAGAGTACATGCTTACTGTGCACAAGGCCTTGGGTTTAATCCCCAGGAAAATAATTAATTAAAAATACTTAAAGTACTTTATTCAATAGTAACATATTTTTAACTATTCTTTCCTTTTTCAAAACAAGATTTTCTTTCTAAAAATACATGTTATTTTTGTTATATTAAATTTAAACAGCATCCTTCCCTTCTCTCTTCCTTACTCATATCTTTTATTTCACTGCTGCACATACACAATATGTATTTACACACTCACTTCATTCATACACACACACACTCATGTACACATTTATATACATACTTACGCAAGTACACATGCATACATGTGCACAGTAAGAAAACAAGAAAAATCCCCAGCCCAGAATGACCAATAACATGGCCAGAACAAAGGATGTAATAAAAGTTATGAAACCTGGAGTCTTCTTTTGTGATTATTTTACAGATTAAAAGGAAAAAGGCAATTTTTCTAGAATCCGTTGTTCTGGGTAGCCAGAAGTGATGCACTTGGCATGCCCTTCCTGACAGTTCAGAATCTCTAATTTTCAACCTAAGTAAAATAATGAGTGATGTGTCAGTGCATCTTGGTCAAGTCTATACCTAAAGGAAACTAAGCTGTATGTCAGAGAGGGACATTAATCATTTCTTACCTTCACATCTTATTTGTTTCTCTTACTGAAAGGGAGCCCCCAAACTGTAAACTTAAAGCAGAAAAGCCTTTTAGATACATGAATAAATAACCTAGAATCTACTTAATTTCAGTCCATTTTCAGTGCAAAAGTCTTAGCAAGAGCCGCCTTTAAAAAAGAGAAAAGGAGCACTGACGTGGAAGGGAACCAGTTTTACATAAAATATGTTTTCCTTATATTTCACATTTTTGTAATTTATAATTGGCTCAACATTTTTATGGACAGGTTTTTTTCCAGGGAGCTTACCCACAGCTGCTACAGATTTGTGTTTTCGAAAAGAATAGCACGTTCACTTCGTTACAATAGGAAAGTTACTTTGGAAGAAACTGCAGCTGCAGGTTGTCCCCTGACCGCAAGGAGATACTACTTAGCTAATATTTTCCAGTAGATATAATTTTGGATGACTAGTTAATTTATCATTTAATTGTACAGCTTTGCTTAAAGTTAAAAAAAAAAAAACTTTATAAAGGGGTCCATTAAAGCATCTTGCTATCTGAAACTGACTCCAATAATATCCGTGTACAGAGCTATACGTGTCACTGATTTCAAGAACTGCTGGAAGCTAGACAGATCCTGTCCAGATCTCCATTGCCACTTCCACCAGTAGTATACAGTTACCTATTCACCGTTCTTTCCTAAAAGAACTTCTAATCACTTCTTTAAATCTGACAAGTAAAGTGTACATCATTGTTATTTGAACAGGTAGCAGGGTTGAATATTTTCATGTTTATTACTCAGTCACATTTCAAATTTCTTCTGTAAACTGTTGGTTAATAGATTTTGATTATGTATTGCTTACGGTCTTCACAAATGCATACACAGAAATTTTAACAAGGTCATAGATCTTTGTCCTAAAGTTTTCAATTTTCTTTTTAACTTTCAATTAATCACAAATTTAAAATACTTATGTGTTTGAATATGTATATTTCTTTCCTTCTGATTTCTTCCACTGTTTTAATGATTTTCCTAGTCTTAGGTCTGACAAATATTCCCCTAAAATTTCTTAAATTTTAAAATATGGCTTGCATGGCTTTATACTTATTTTTTTTAATCCCATCTGGAATCACTCAAGTGTAATCATATCAAGCCTCTCAAGTACGGTTTTAATTTTATTATTTTTATAAATAATTAAACAATGACCCAAGAAACACTAAACGATCCTTAATAAATCCTAATTTATGTTGATATATATCTTGTACTGCACAGATTACTTATTATGTCATAACAGAAAAAGGTAATTCTTGCTCTAAGTTAAGCTCATTCCCTTATTAGTAGTAATATTAGTGCCAGGACAACAATGTTAGTGTGGTAGCCATTGATAGTTATTGAGAAATTGCTAGATGACAAGCTCTGCTCCAAGAACATTATGTAGATTAAGTTATCTAGTTCTGTGTGGATTTAGTTAGTTTTCACAGCAACTCTATGCAGTAAATATAATAATCTATGTGTTTAAGTAGACCTTTTAGTATAACAAAAAAAAAAAAATGCTTGCCAAGGCTCTGTTTTTAAGTAACAAATGATGAAGTAAAGAAGTATGTTTGAAATGTCACTTTACACACACAGATGCATGACAGAAAAAAATGATGAGCCTTCTGTGATTTTATAAAATAATTTATGGGGAAAATTAATCAAAGAGGAACAGAAGTTTAATTTAGGAATTAAATATAATCTTTTTTCTGGGGGAAAACACAGCTTCTAAATACAGTTAAGTACTTTTTTTATATTCCTCTATATTCAGATGGTGTATAAATTACAAAGAATATGTAAAACTGTATCCCACCTCATGAAGCTCCCAATCTGCTAGGGGACACAATAATTATTCTTAGATACTTGTAATTTAAGTTGTTTTCACAACATAGGACCATAACTATAAGATTTTTTGCAAGTATTCTAATGTCTGATTTGACTTTCGCATTTTTCTCAAATAAAGTAAGTAACTGGGCAGTTGTGATCTGGTTATTTTCAAAGCTGATTCATTACACCAAATTTGTGTAACATCCATAAAGAGCATTAACTTTAAATTCTTACACATTCATAATTCTTGTATATTAACCTTGAGAATCAGTTAATAAAATAAGCTTCAAAATTGTAGATAAAAATTACACCTATCTTATAATTTTAAATGTTAGCAATAATAGTTTTAAAAAAACTTGGAAGAAACCAAAGTATGCAGAAGTATTGAAATGTTTATTTAAATCATGAAATTCTTCAAAGACTAGCATTAAAGTCATTAAACTTATAATAATTATACAACACCATAGAAATGCATTTAGCATAATAAAAATGAAAAAATTATATAGGATACAATAATCATACTTGCTTTATGTGTTTTACTTTTTATAAATATGAAAATTGTTATGAATAAAAAAATACAGAAAATGAAAAAAAAAACAATGGTTGTGTCAGGTAGGGAAGGCTATGGGCAATCAGTTTATTTTCAAATTTTTTATGCTTTTACAATTAGAAAAGAAAACACAAAAACAAAGAATTCATATGTGAAAAATTAAACAAACGAAACCCAGTATTGGCAGATGTATTTGTGCAGTTGTACCAACATACAAAATAGTTAGAAATAGCCAATAAATTCAAATATAAAGAAAGACAGTGCAGCCAAAAATAATGGAAAACCACTGAAAATGAAACTGTGGTATAAGAATTAAAGATCAAAGAAAACAGAACCAGCAATCTCACAAACAAAAAAATTGTTTTGAATACTTAAAACCAAACTAAAACTGATGTGAAATCTTTTTAAAAATCACAAATTATCATATTCTTTGACTTCCACAAGTAACTTCAATGTAAATTTAAAATGTGATACATATTTATAGTTTTAATAGTCTAATTTTTCATATAATTATGCCATTTAAGATGGTATTTTATTAAAAATAAATCATATTATATACAAACATGCCCATTAACACAAAAGCTTTAACAACCCATGTATCTCACCAATGGTAAAGGCCTTAGACATCACACATGTGAACAGGAGAAAAGTGGGCCCTGGCTTTCTGTTAACTCAAAGAAAATAAATACCGAATTATTATGCAGCCATCAGCAACTCTTCAAATGGAATTCAGATTCGTTCTTTGATTACATTTCTTTTAGAAAATCAACCTGGCCTAGTAACATCAGATATTGTGCATTTCTAGTGTTTAAGTAAGCTTTAATATGTTTAAATTTCATAAATGTTTATAGCAAGGGAAAAAAAATCAGTGAAATTTTCTCAAATCGTAACGAATTTAGGTCACAAGTACCTCAAATACTAGAAATTTATAGAAGGATCCATACTAAAGTTCCTAATTTTTAAATAAATATTTTATTTGATGCAAACATAGTCAAGGAAACTACTTAATTTCCAGAAGTGAGATAAATTTTTTGAATTTTTTCTCATCTTAAATACACTAAAAGGTAGATCTTTTTTTGAAAAATGGGGAGTACTGCCAAAAACTTATATGAAAATTATTGTCTGCATCTTAAAAATCAGAACAGTTTAATCAAGCTGGTTATTTAACTGGTTTCAATAGGTACCTTAATTACAAGGAAAAGTGAGTAAAACTTTAAAGGAACTTCTAAGGAAGATTTTTTAAAACGTAGACATTAATTGAAATGAAGCAGCTGAAAATTATTAATCAATGTTACCTTCCTGACAACCAAATGAACATTTTCATGAAAATAAACATTCTGAATATAATGCCAACATTGTTGTAATGATGTAAATTATCACAAGACAAATAATTTTTTTTTGTACCAGGGATTGAAGTCAGGGGTGCTTAACTCCTGAGCCATATCCCCAGCACTTTTTAAAATTTTTATTTAGAGATAGAGTCTCACTTAGTTGCAGAGGCTGGCTTTGAACTTGCGATCTTCCTGCCTCAGCCTCCTAATGCTGGGTAACATTCTTTGAACACAAAATTACTGACATGCTGCCCCTAAGGTGCCAACCATAAAACTATCCCAAAGACAAGGAAGGATAAATTAAGAACATCTGAAAGTGACAAGTGAAGGTCTGGGGAGGAGCTTTAAACTAAGGGGAAAAAAATGCCAATACAAAACTATAAATGTTAATGGGATCTGAAGAGCCTAGATTCATCAGTTTCTATTTGCATCATCAATGCTAGGGGAAAAAAAAAATCACCAAAGAAACATGAACAATACCAACACCTTATTAACCAGCCACATATATCCTAATTTTGTATAAAAGGAAGGAAAGGGCTTTTGAACAAAGTAATAAAAAAATTCACCTCTAGAATGTTACAAGTTCAAAGTTGCTCAGCTCATCTCAGACTAAAAGTAAAAACCCAAAAGTACCTAATAAAATCATAGAAGCTAAAATATCAATTTTCAGTTTCCAAAGGAAAAATTACATATTCTTAAAAAGTTTTCATGATACCATGGACCATTTTTTTTACAATTTATTTTACAAGGCACATCAAAGGATCATCTTAAAAAATAGAGAAGCTGTATGAGAACTTAATTTTCTGATAGCCATCTCATTAAAAAATGAGTTATTACATTTTCAAAATCATGAGAAAATACAGTATGTACACATAAAACTCCATATAAAAATAATAATTCTGAACAGAGGAGAAAACTGGGTTTAAAATTTTATAATTTTTTTAGGTTGAAAACTCAAATTCTCCAAGCAAGAATGACTCCTGTTAGGAAAAAAAAAATTTTTTTCAAGTAGTATTTCAGACGTGTTAGATTATATATAATTTTTTAATTCAAGAAAGAACCTGTACAACTTTTCAAAGAATGCCTTTAAATGTTCTTTGTAAATTAATTTAATTTTTAAAATATTAAGGCAGTATATTTTGACATAGCTGTACTTATGTACCCAACAATCTATACTAAATAATTGGATGTTATGGTAAATGTGAATTTTTAGTAAATTTATAAAATCAGCACTGTAGCTTATTGAGGATCAGTGGTGTTTAAATACAGGAGAATGAGAACAAATAAGGAACAGGATTAGAAAAATATGCACAAGTAGACAAGGTACATAATAATCTTTAAAAGAAATAACAGCAAATGAAAAGTTTTGCTTTTATTTTTTATGCTAAACACTTTGGTTAAATAGAACGAACAGTCTGAGCATCCACAAGTCCCCAAACTGATCTTGTTTTAAAGGAATGCATGAAGTACTCCAGCAAGGAGAGGAGTGGAGGAAAATCCACTTTTTAGGAAACTATTTCTAAGAAAGAACGTCAGAAAACAGATGCTTGATTTGCATCTGTGCTTTGTGAATTGATTAGAACAAGTTTTCTATAGAAATTTTTATCAATGTTAAAAAACAGTAATTCTTCATATGGACGATTTTGTTCTGCAGTAAGAAAAAGGAGAGAGAATCTTTAAAGCTGACTATTCAACTACACAAAGCTATTACACTTTGTAAGCAAAACCACGCACACATCAAAAATACACAACTTCCACACCATTCACCAAAGCTAAATGAAATTTCCAAGATATATAGCGGGACATGGATTAATCCTAATAATTCATATACACATTTACAGTATATACACATAGCTAACTAATCAATCTATGGATGACAATTGACTACATACAACTTATACTGCCCAGTCACTGAGCTTTTTCCTTCCTTCCAATAGTCAAACCTTGACCTCTAAGAAATGCCCTATATTACATACCAATAAGAATCACACTATAGACAGTACTTCCACATCAGTGAAACTTTATTAATTATGCTTTTAAACTACAATTCCTATGAAAATTGACATTCAAATTCTGGAGTGCCATAATGTCATTGTTTTTCAAAAATCAATTTAGATCATGTTGATGTGAAACTCATTTTTCAAAAATGTCATCTGTCATCAGGTCAAGGGCTATTTATATATGCTGTTTTGTGTTGAATTTTATATTTAAATAAAATGAAAATAATGAAATTTCTTCCATGAGCTGTTGGCTTGATTTAGATCCACTATAGTCAATGGCTCTACAAATAGATCCTAGACAGTTCCATTTTTGGTTCAAGGATATTCTATCTATAAAGTAGACCACTTCTATCTTTTCTTCTTTGGAAAATACAAAGCATAGAAGTGAATAAGCCAAGGGTAAGGTCCTAAAATAAGCGAAAGCCTCAGAAATTCTTTTAAGGAATCCTTGCTAAAGGTTTCATGAGAAGACTGAATTTCTAGGAATTCCTTTGGTTATTTTCCAGAGCTACCCTAGGACCAGATAAAAGCACCATGTGCCAAGGATTGATGCAGATGTGTTACTACCATGTATTTGGGAAAGTGGTGGTATATGTTGGGATTTGATGTATCTATCCCACTTTTTTTTTTGGTACTGGGGATTGAACTAAGGGGCACTTGACCACTAGGCCACATCCCCAGCCCTATTTTGTATTTTATATAGAGACAAGGTCTCACCGAGTTGCTTAGCACCTCGCCGTTGCTGAGGCTGGCTTTGAACTCACGATTCTCCTGTCTCAGCCTCCCAAAGTGCTAGGATTACAAGCGTGCGCCACTGCGCCCAGCTTGATGTATCTATTCCAGAATTCTATGATCCTTTATATGCTACTTGGTAAATGACTAAAATATTACAAGCCCATTCCATCTTGTTGAATTACACCATTTAAATCATGAGAAAGACATGTGTATGTAAAGTTTTTTTTCTTCAATGCGACAATTACCATAGATATATTTTTTAAAGTATCAAAGGAGAAAGTAATAGTCAACTTTATGTGTCACACTGGTTGGACCACAGTGCCCAGATATTTATTTGGTCAACATTATTTTGGATGTTTCTGTTTCTTGACTGAGAGTAACATTAAAAAGATGAGATTGTGGGGTTGTGGCTGGGGGTTGTGGCTCAGTGATAGAGTGCTTGCCTATCATGTGTGAGTCACTGGGTTTGATTCTCAGCACCGCATATAAACAAATAAAGTCTATTGACAACTGAAAAATATTTTTAAAAAAGATGAGATTGAGTAAAGCAGAGTACCATCCATAATGTGGGTGGACTTTGCCCAGTTGAAGGTCTTAATAGAACAAAGACCTCCCCATTAAAAGCAATTCTACCAGCCTTTAGATAAGCTTTGTCAGGTTGAGGAAGTTCCCTTCCATTCTTAGTTTGTTTATATTATGAAAGTGTTGTATTTTTGCAAATGCCTTTGATCTAACCAAGTTACTATCAATAATGTTCATTAAGGCCACCAACTTCTTCCACATTGCTAAGTTCATGGTCAGTTCTCATCTTCATCTTGTTTGACCTCTCAGCTGCATCACTCCTTCATCCTTGAAACTTTACTTTTATTAGCTCCCAGAAAATGACACTCCTGATTTTCCTCCTACTTGAGGTTCTTTTGTCTGTATCTACACTCACTCCCCTGGTGACTCTGTCCAGCTCCAATTCTATTTGGGTGTCTTCAACCCAATATGTCCTAAACAGAAAACCTAAACTTTCCTCACCTCAGTCCACTCCTCCACAGTCCTTCCCATCTCAGAAAACAGTAACTCCATTCTTACATTTCTTAAGTCTCCAAACTGAACACTTACCATGGATTCTCTAATATGTCTAAAATTTTTTCCATATTTTTTATTGATGCATTATAGTTGTACATAATGATGGAATTTGTTAATACATATTCATACATGCACAGAATATAACAATGTACTTTGGCCAATATCACCCTGGGAAGTATCTAAAAATTTTGTCAGTTCTACCTTCAAAATATGTTCAGAATCTGACACGTTCTCACTACCTCCACTGATAATAACCTGGCTCAAGGGGACAATCATTTCTTGACTGTCTTACTACAGTAACTTCCTGCTCCTGCCCTTGCTCTCTTCTAGCACATTCTCAACAGATCAGTCAGTGTAAACCTTAATCATTCAAATCAGGTCATGTTCTGCTGCTCAGAACTCTTCAATTATTTCCTATTTCACAAAGAGTAAAAGACAAAGTACCTGCTCCTCCTCACCATAATCATCTGTGACCTCAAACACTTTGATTCCCTCTTGTTCATGCTGCTCTGGTCATGTTGGTCTCCTTATTGACCTCATGCAATATGCCTGTTGTGCTATTTGGCATGCTTATTTCCTGCAAGGTTCCATTCAGGTTTTTGCTCAAACGTAACCTTCTCAGGGAGGCCTTGTTCAATCATCCTATTTAAATTTGAATGTTCTTTCACTATTCCATTTCTGCCTTACTTTTCTTCTTAGGACTTATTACTATCCAATGGATTATATAATTTATTTAGTTATCCATTCCTACTCCCAATTAATGGATCATATAATTTATTTAGTTATACACCCCTGTTTATTTAGTGTCCACACCAATTCCCAACATGGAAGTGCTAGGAAAGGAGGATGTTTGCTTTGACCCCTGTTGAAACTCTGTGCCCAGAACAGTGTCTAAAACACAATAGGCACTCCATGAAATGCTTTATAAAAATCCATAAATATCACTATAAGAAGGTTATATTCTGTAAATACCAGAAGAAACTGCCAACTGAAACTAAAGAGACTTGAGAGAGAAGGATGTGGGACTGGGAAAGAAGAAAGTAGGGGTTCTTGTCTTTAGTTTGTAGACTTGCAATACTATTTGACTTTTCAAACAACTTGTAACACTGAGCCATATGAAATTTCTGACATTCTATTGGTTTTCCACCAACAGAACAGCAATTTCATATTTAGTACACACAATATTTTGTTAAGACTAAAGTAGAGCAAATTATTATATTCTATGCATGCATGAATATGCCAGAATGAACCCCAATCCTATGTATGACTATAATGCACTAATAAAGACATTTAAAAATATATAAATTTTAGGCCGGGTGTGGTGGCGCAAGCCTGTAACCCCAGCACTTAGGGAGGCTGAGACAGGAGAATCGCAAGTTCAAAGCCAGCCTCAACAATGGTGAGGTGCTAAGCAACGCAGTAAGATCCTGTGTCTACATAAAAAACACAAAATGGGGCTGGGGATGTGGTTCCGTGGTCGAGTGCCCCTGAGTTCAATCTCCAGTACCAAAAAAAAAATATATATATATACACACACACACACACACACACACACATAAATTTTAACATTATTCTAAATAATTTTGTTGTGGGGAGTACAAATGAAAATTCAGAAGACAAAAAGGAAATAACTAACATATTTGGCTATGTTAAAGTAAAATATCCATATGCTACAAAATATGGCACAGAAGAAGGTAAAACACAACCCAAAGACCAGGAGAAAATGTAAGCAATAAAGGACGGGTTAATATTCAAAATACAGAACTGGCTCACCAAATTAACCTGAAGTGATAAAGAATGCATCAGGATAAAGAGGCAAAGATATGATTATTAAAGGAAAAAGAAGAACAACAACAACAACAACAGTATTGCATTAAATCACAGCACATTTTAAGGTGTTAAATATGTACTTCTACCATAAAATACTTGTCATTTATGTTAGCATGTTGCTTATGAAATTTCTTTTTTAAATCTAAGATCTGTAGGTGTTTTAATAATTTAGCTTTTGGGTAAAAAACAAAATTCCACAACAGTGAATTTGTTCAATCTACTTTAACAAAGGAACTATTTAACAAGATAAAATAAAACTAAGAGATGATCATAAATTTGTTTAATCTACAAAAGAATCAGCTTCAAATCTGTGGTCACTGGTTGAAGTGTTTCCTTAAATGAACAATCTTTTTTTTCCCCCAGAAACATATTCTTTTTTAAACAGAACTCTTTCATTATATATTCTTATTCTCAGGTATTTTCCCAGATTCTTTTATCTCAGTGGTATCTAAAGAAACTTCTATGTGCATAACCCTTGTATTCGTCTCTTGCTGCAAGTATTTAGACCAGGAAAAAATGATGTCATAATATATCATTTTTGGAGTTTGGGTCTGTAACATCCCCTAAAGGCTCATGTGTCAAAAACCTTGTTTTCCAGAGTGGTGCTATTGGAAGGTAGTAGAATTTGAGAGATGCTTCAACCTAAAAAGCTTCTCAGCAAAGGAAACAGTCAATGAAGTGAAGAGGGAGCCTACAGAATGGGAGCAAATTTTTACCACATGCACATCACATAGAGCACTAATATCCAGGATATATAAAGAGCTCAAAAAACTTAACACCAAAAAAAAATAAATAAATAATAATAGCCCAATCAGTAAATGGGCTAAGGAAATGAGCAAACACTTCACAGAAGAAGATATACAATTGATCAACAAATGTATGAAAAAAATGTTCAAAATCTCTAGCAATTAGAGAGATGCAAATCAAAACCACTCCAAGATTTTCTCTCACTCCAGTGAGAATGGCAATTATCAAGATTTCAAGCAACAATAAGTGCTGGCTAAGATGTGGGAGGAAAGGTACACTAATTAGTTGCTGGCTGGATTGCAAAGTGGTGCAACCAATCTGGAAAGCAGTACAGAGATTCCTTAGAAAACCTGGAATAGAACTACCATTTTACCCAGCTATCCCACTCCTCGGTCTATACCCTAAAAACTTAAAAACAGCATACTACAGCAATGCAGCCACTTCAATGTTTATAGCAGCTCAATTCACAATTGCTAAACTGTGGAAGCAACCTAGATGCCCCTAAATAGATGAATGGATAAAGAAACTGTGGTATACACACACAATGGAATATTACTCAGCAATAAAAGAGAATAAAATTATGGCATTTGCAGGTAAATGGATGGAGTTGGAGAATGTCATGCTAAGCAAAGTAAGCCAATCACCAAAAACCAGAGGCCAAATGTTCTCTCTGATAAGTGGATGCTAATCCATAATGGGGGGCATGGGGCATAGGAAGAATGGAGGAATTTTTATTGGGTAGAGGAGTAGGAGGGAGTATGAGGGCAGGAAAGATGGTGGAATGAGATGGACATCATTACCCCAGGTACATGTATGACTGCACATATGGTGCAACGCTACATCATGTACAACGAGAGAAATGAAAAGTTGTGTTGAATTTGTGTACAGTGAATCAAAACGCATTCTGCTGTTATACCTAATTAGAATAAATTAACAAAATAAATCTGCTTACCAAAAAAATAAAATAATAAAATCAGATGAAGCTAAAAAAAAAAAAAGAAAAGCATCTTACTAGGGCATCTGTAGAAAATCAAAACATATATATGAAGTTGAGGTTGTTTAACCTCTTGGTGCTGTTTGTCTATTTTAATTTTAAATTTGGTAAAATACATATAACAGTTTGCCACCTCAACCATTTATAAGCATACGTTTCAACAGAGTTATATACTGTCTTCAGAACTGTTCATGTTGTATAACTGAAACTTTTATTTATTAAACAATAACTTCCCTTCAACAAAAGAAAATGTAAGAAATGAAGTCTAGTGGGATAAAGTTAGGTCATTTAGGCCATACCCTCAAAGGGGACTGTGGGATTCTGGTCTCTTCCTTTTTCTCTCTTTCCATTAGATGGATGGTTTTACCATGTTCAGCTGCCATGATATGCTACTACAGGCCCAAAAGTGATAGGGACAACTGACTGTGGACTGAAAATCTCCAACAATAGAGCTATATAAACCTTTTCTCTTATTAAGTTTATTATCTTAGGTATTTGCTACTGTGAAGGAAGTTGATTAAAACAATGCACATATATTACACTCTATTGGGTGAATTTTTCCCTTTGCCACAGAAAAGTATGGAAAGGAAACTATTGTTTCTAAGTCTAGGGGTTGAATTCAGTACTTCATAATCATAGCTTGCAAATCCAAAATCCTATCCAAGCCAGATAGGTAGAAACATCTTCAGATGCATTCTGCCAGTGGTGATATATCTACACAACATTCAGTCTTTGAAGAAGTTGTCTTATCTTTATGAAATCCTCTTGTGTTACTTTTACTTCTCCACAGTTGAAACTACAGTTCAAGTGCACATACAATAGGAGAATGTTAACTGATATCCTGTCAAAATTGGCAAGATAACGAGAACTGGTGGAGATTGTTTTGAACTAGAGAGCGTGTGTCCCATTTAAGCAGTCAGCCATAACTCAGCTTAAGCTAATCAATGATGTCAGGATACAAAGGCCTAGTCTGGTCAAATATTTTGTTTTGCCAAAAGAGCTGTACATTTTTATATAAAATTGCTCATTTTGCAGGTCTAACCAAAAATAAATCTTTGTCTAAACACAGCCTGTGAACTATCTGTGAGCCACTAGCTTGATATGAGTTATTCTATGATTCATAATATTCTCATTCAACAAATATGGTCTCCTATTTTCATCTGTAACTGAGTGATGTAGAATTCTCTCTTGGAGGCACAAAAATCTATGCCTTTTCCAAAGAAATATTTTTTCTAGGTCATAGGATATTCTCATGCTTAACTTCATCAGCTAATGCTAAATTCTTTCATCTAATGAACTCTTAATTCCACCCAATCTAGTCCTGTGCTTGTTCTAGCAATTATTTCCTATCTCAGATTTCAATCCTACCATAAGCTCCCTCATCTCTGTCTACAAAAATAATCATACATCTTTACTCACTAAAATATTCCTATCCTCAACTATAAAAACTGCCTTGAACTCAGTTGCTATCTTTCACTGTCAACTGTTATTTCTGATACCTTGCAATTTGGCTCCCAGTAAAATTGTTTCTCAGATGTTATCAGAGACTACAAGTTACTAGATCCAATTCTGTATCGTTTTCTGCATACTCTGTAAAGGAATCCATATTGTTGACCATCTCTTTACTTTAGGACTTTAATTCAAATCTACTGATTAGATATTCATTTTACAAAATTTCTAAATGCTAAAAGAGAGACTTAGAGTAAACACCTGTATTTTGTTCTCTGGATACAATTTTATACAAAGAATGATACCGATACCAATGCTTATAGCAGCATAATTCACAAGAGCCAAGTTATGGAACCAGCCTAAGTGTTCATCCACAGATGAATGGTTAAAGAAAATGTGGTATCTATACACATGGAGTTTTACTCAGCCTTAAGTAAGAAGACCATGTGAAACAAACAAGTTCACCCAGCTGAGCTCCCCAAACCAACCAGACCCCAACTAACACACCAGACTTCAAAGAACCCCAAGCTGAACCAGACCTGAAGAACAGCAGCTGACCATAGAATCATGGGAACAAATTCTTGGTGCTTTAGGCTGTTAAAGAGATTCCAGGGATGTAAGGAAAGGTGTTCATTAACACACTATCTAGCACACAGTATTCTTCGGAAACGAGTAAAAAATTCTATCTTAGATTTTTCTCTACACTCTAAACTGAAATATTCCATATTTCTGCACAGGGTTTCTGGTTTGTTTCATGAAATGAAAATCCAGAGGGAAGCATATTGTAAAAGATAAGAGGACAGGTATTTCAATATAAACGTGGATTTGAATTCAGGATGCCTCATTCCTATCTTCTAGTTCTTGGGTAAATACTGTAAACTTTGAGCTTTATTTTCATTCTTATAAAATGGATATAAGATTACAAACCTCAGATGTTGGAGACAATATATTTTAAATACAGTATACAATATCTAGATCATCTCTTCAATAACCAGGAGATAGTATCATGTATATAAATGTTAATCTTAAGGATGCTGAAGCAGTTGATATCTAAAACTGTATTTCTACACTACTACCTCTCAGTAATGAAAGCAGAGAACTTCTCAACATGCTTACACATGACTAAAATGCGAGAGATTGGAAGTGAAATGCAGATGATGATAATTTTGACGCATTAATGAATTCCAGATATCTTTGCCACTGTTCATAGCATCCCTTGGCACCTCCAAACCAGAAATTCCTTCTTCCAATACAGATTAGAAAGTTGATGGTAAGGTTCAATTATACATGGGGTTCAGACAATGGTTATTTATGGGCATTATGGGAATAGCAAATCATAACAAAATAAATCAAAGTTATTTAAGAAGAAAAAAATCTTCTAGAAATTTTGAATAATTCAATTAATCAGATCATTTAAAAAATACAGATATCATTACTTCAGTAGAATGGCTTAGCACCAATGGGATGCATTTTCCTCCTCTACCAAAATATATGTGATGCTTTACCAAGCTAGAATGTCTGGAAAGCTTCCTGAGCAGTAACCAAAGCACATCATGAAATCCTTTGTGTCCAGCCCACTGAGCCTGTTTAATACAAAGGTTCATGCTATTCCCACTAATATCAGAGAATGCTAATGCAAATATGCTCATTTAAGATAAATAATATAATGATTTTGAAGAAACCAACAGAAAGAAATAAATCCTCTTCCATGACCAATTGCTCACCTATATATGTTCCACTGTTGTTACCAGCATATTCAGCATCCTCTGGATGGAGTGTAAAAGCATACAGAACAAAAGCCGAGAAACAAAGCAGAACAGTTAGAAGCCCAGCCACAGATGCAAAAAAATAAATTACTCAAAACAATCATGTAAAGCACAGCATAGAACAGCCCTCACAATGCCACTCTTAAACATAAAACATTTTGTTTTATATTTAAGTTTTCATATTTTGAAATATCATGCAGGGTTTTTATCAACCTTCTTCAGAGGTTCCTTGATGCAGTTCCATGAAAATTATTATAAAAGACTTGTCTGAAATGTTTGCTTTTACAGTTAATAAAACTATAGCACTTGATGCACAAAGAAAATTTACTTTTGTAAATCAGGCTCTTGGACAATATGTAAAGTATAGCACTTATTTTGGCTCACTGGATTAGACAAAAAGGTTAGGATTAAAATACATTTTTTTCTACTGATAGGTATTGATTCCATGTTGGAAAGGAATAAAGGAATAATATTTCCAAAAATATTCGAAAGTAAACAATGTGCTATGAGTAGAGTATTTGAACATTCAGCCTCCAATGTTCAAATAAATACACCCCTAAGATTAACACAGACTGGAGATATGGTTCAGAGGTAGAGCACTTGCCTCGCATGTGTGAGGCCTTGAGTTCAATCCAAACGTGCTAATACTACTACTAATACTAATGAAGTTGAGAAGATGGTCCCTACATCCTTATTCAAAATAAGTCTGTCAATATATTTAAATACACTGAACATATGTCAGTATATTTAAATACATTCTTTATTCACCTTCAAGACTACTGACAAACAATGTGCTAATTTGAGATTACATTCTGTATTTCTTATACATGAACCAAAAAAATAAACAAATGAAAAATACATTTCTTTCCAAAACAAAGTACAACCATGACTTTTTGTACTGAAATGTCAAGATGAAAGTTTGGATGTATAAGAGAGTTCTCTTTCATAAACTGCTTGATATATTTGCTTTAATTCTATACTTAGGATCACTAAATAAAATTGCTAGACTATTCGGGGAAACTTTCATACATGTACCTTTAATTTCCTCTGAGAAGCACAAAGAAAATGAGAAAGGATATGGTTAAATGAACAGAAAATACAAGTAGGAAGATGTTGCACCCAAGAAAAAAGCAAAATACACCTACCACACTCAACTGATTCCTCATCTTAGAAAAGCCAAAGGGGAAAAAAAAAACAAATGTATTTAAATGTTTCAAAGTTTTAATGATTAGAATTTTAGACTGCAGCATAGACTTAACCTAAAAAGACTTTTACACTTTAGTAAAAAACACAAAGCCTTCATGTAACAATCAAAAGGGGAAATAACCAGAAAAAATCTTCAGCAATTTTACAAAATGATACCTCCAATAAGGAAATTTGAGTTATTTTCATAGATTGGTTTTCTTTATAAATCAATGTTTAAGACATCTGAAGAAATTTTATGATAAAAATAGTCAAAAGAAGAATTTTAGAAATGATAAATTTTGCCCTTAAAATGTCTAAATATCCTGATAATGATCAGTTTATTATACACATCAAATGAGTCAGGTGGAACCCTTTATTTTCATTCTGTCTATATTATCTGATAAAAAGTACTTTAAAAAAGAAAGTCCTAAACAGTTCTTAAATTACTAATAGGACAGTTAAATCTGATGAGACTCACTTTCAGTGAAAAGTGAAAAAAGTTCTGGCAACATCCAAAAAACAAAACCTAACCATGAGTTACGATCAAACATATTTTACAACATGACCATGTAGAGCAAATAGGAGCGATAAAAACACTTCTCTGTTCACTTTCTCCCCAACTACAGAATGACAGAGAAAACACTTTGAGCAAACTGTATGTCATTGTATTTTTACTTTTCAAATGCACATGGGTATTCTGTGTTGGTTCTACTTGACAAGTATTAGCAAACATGATAAGCAAACCATTAGAATTCAGGCTCATTTTATGAGTTACCCAAGTTGTGAGTTTCTCACGAGAACTTCCTTGTAGCTCTGAAATGTCATGTGCACCAAAAACGAATCATCAGAAAACAAAGACCAACCTATGCGACATGAATTAACCCTGCCAGACATCTAGGCACGTTGGAAATAATAGTTAGTTAGTTACAACTGATAATCATGAAATCTCCTATATTCTGGTACAAAGTGAATTGTTAAATAGTGACTACATTTTTTGATAGGAATATTAGGATAAATTGAGTATTACATCTTTGAATGAAGACTCAATGTCATGGTAATCAGATGATAAAAGCCATGCCACAAAAACAAAGAAAAATTAAAATGCCAACATCAATGCTCAATAAAAATAAACATTCTAGTCCGTATCAGAGTCCCTGCCAACCAGCAGGAGCACAGGCCAAGGCCCAGGACCACCTTCAGGGACTGCCATGGGAGCCCAGCCAAGGGCAGACCCAAGACTTCTAGCCATCAAGCTCAGGGGAACCCAGACCAAGGGGAAGAACTGCCCCCAGGGACCCTTGCGGGAGACTGGGCCTAAGTGTGGCCCAGGACTGCCCCCATGGACTGCCCCCAGTTCTGTGCCAGAGTCCCCCACCCCCTACAGGAGCACAGACCAAGGCCCAGGGCAACTTTCAGGGACCACCGAGGGAGCCCAGCCAAGGTCAGGCCCAAGACTGCCACCTACCAATGTCCCGACCCACAGGGGAACCCAGATCCAGGAGAAGGACTCTCTCTGGGACCCCCTCCCCCCCCAGTTCAGTGCCAGAGACCCTGCCAATCCACAGGAGCCCAGGCCCAGGGCCAGACCCACCACCTGAAATCCCTGAGGGAGTCTTGGCCAAGATCAGGCCTAGGACTGCCCTCACAGGTCTGTGTGAGAGCCCAAGCCCAGGACCACCTCTGCACAGAGTGAGGATCCACGCTGTTGCTCCCTTCCTGCATCCATCTTGTACACTGCAGCCATCCCCATAGTTCTTCATATGTATTAGCCTCTACCTTGGGTCAAAAGACAGGGCCTGGAGGCAGCGGCCCGCCAAAGTGCTGCATCTCTGATCAATCAGCCCAAAGCCATTGTAAGTCCCACCCTTTTAGCCCCATCTCTGAAAGTGTTTGCATCCATGTTGGGCCACTCCCATTGCCATCTTGAGTTACCTCCACTACCACTGCCACCATCTTTAGTGGCAGTAGTGTCTATCTGGGAACACCTGCTGGGGACTGGAAGTGAACTCCAAGGTGAGATACAGGTAATCTGTAGTGTCATTACAAGATTATAGGATAAGCCGGGCGCGGTGGCTCACGCTTGTAATCCCAGCACTTAGGGAGGCTGAGACAGGAGAATTGCGAGTTCAAAGCCAGCCTCAGCAATGGCGAGGCGCTAAGCAACTCAGTGAGACCCTGTCTCTACATAAAAACCTGAAAAATAGGGCTGGGGATGTGGCTCAGTGGTTGAATGCCCCTGAGTTCAATCCCTGGTACC
>PVHX01012972.1:23312-56952 GCA_004024805.1 Geosciurus inauris | reverse complement strand
CATTGCTGGTGGGACTGCAAATTGGTGCAACCAATCTGGAAAGCAGTTTGGAGATTTCTTAAAAAACTTGGAATGGAACCACCATTCGATCCAGCTATCCCACTCCTCGGCCTATACCCCAAAGATTTTAAAAAAGCACACTACAATAAAGCAGTCACCTCAATGTTTATAGCAGCACAATTCACAATTGCAAAACTATGGAAGCAACCAAGATGCCCTTCAATAGATGAATGGATAAAGAAACTGTGGTACATATACACAATGGAATATTATTCAGCAATAAAAGAAAATAAAATTATGGCATTTACAGGCAAATGGATGGAATTGGAGAACATTATCCTTAGTGAAGTAAGCCAATCCCAAAAAACCAAATGCCGAATGTTCTCTCTGATTAGTGGATGAGGATACATAAGGGGGATGGGAATGGGAAACATACCAGAAATGCAGGAGCTCTGGATGCGGCAGGGGGGAGGTGGGAGGAAAGAAAGGGTAATGCGTATAGTAATGATGTTTGATTGAGAGGGTCATTATTGCCCCTGGTGCAGGTATGAAGACACAAATGATGTGACTCTATCTGATTTGAAACCAGAGAACTGGAAAAACTGAGCTCTGTATATGTACTATGACTTGAAATGCATTTAAATAAAATAATTAAATTTAAAAAAAAAAGAACTAAACTTGAATGTTTATTCCCTTCTTCTTTCTCAAAATTGCTCTAATGTGTCTGGTCACAGGTATCTTCTGGACTATGAGGGAAATGGTAATGGAGAAGGATGAGAATGGTGAAAAGAAAATAGTAGAAACATAGCTACAAACAGAAGGATCTCAGCTTTCCTGTAACTTTTGGATGACTGGAGTGTTCATATGTCTTCCACAGATAGAAACTGAAAGGTGTGGCAGCTGATAATGCTACAGAATTCTAAATAGACATTGCTATTCACTGTCTCCTACCTTAAATCTTGAAAGATTTTCTCTTCATTCATAGATAAATTGAATTATTTTTGGAATATTTTTATTAGAATTCCTATAACATTCTATTGTTAAGAATTTGGGGTTAAAAAATGAAGCAGTAGTTTTCATAGGAATGCCTAAAGCATTCCTAAAGTAAAATCAGTGATTGCAGTATGCCTGGATTTGAATAGAAGATTTTATTTTTAATGAGATTAGGAAGTGTAAATGGGTTGACCCTCTTGTGTTTTCAATAGCATTTCATGTTCCCCGGTAACTTATATCGTATCCCATGATATCTAATTTTTAAAAAATCTCAAAGTATACATTGAAACATTAAAATATTTTCAGCAATCATTGGTATAATCATATAAGATTACCCATAGCTAGAGAAAATTGGTCTGGGGCTCTAGCCACCCATGGCCCAACTGGTCTCCGTGAGGGTAAGCTTGATGAGGTGAATCTGTATTGGTCTTTAGAGACATGGAGTGACTGACCATTTATGCCTTTTTATAGACTCAATGTCCCTTTTTTGATGTGTATTATATGAAAGATAGACAACACTCTACAAACAGATGAAAACTGTCATTGTGAAGAGATTTGAATTGACTTGTTGCCACATTAATCCTAGTGCAGGTGAGTTTCATATATACTGTGATTGCTTACATGCCACATCTGATTTGCCTTTTTTTTTGTTCTGGCTGCTGTGTGTGCTGCCTCAGGAAGAGAACCACCAGTGCATCATGGAGTCTCCCTAGAGCTCAGTGTTTCAACAGACAACGAATCCATGTAATTCCTTCTATTGTGCTTTCATTCCTCTTGATTCCGGAATTCTAGTAAGATTCAGGTATTTTGACTTAATTTGTCAGAGGATGATAAGCAGAAATGTTAATAAAGTACAATGCAGTCCAGCCATCCAATAATACTGAACTTGAATACAACCACCTTTGACTCTGTATCAGTCAGAATACTCTATGACATCAAAGTTCATTTTTTGTTAAACTTCATGTCCGTCATGGTTTAGAAGGAGAATTATTCTCATCACATGCCCTCTGGAGCCCAGTTGAGGGAGGTCCCAGCTCAACACATATTTCCACAATGTGGGGGGAGGGGAAAGAGAACATGCTAAATCACATACTGGTCCTTAAAGCTTCTGATGAAATATAACATAATTCTTTCGCTCACATTTCTTTGGTTAAATAAGCCACATGGCCATGACCGAGTTCCTTTGAAGGCAGTGATATCAAATATTTGTGGACAGTAATATAGTATGTCACTGGCTTTTTGGCTTCCTAAACAGAAATGTAAGTCCATTCATTTGACATACATTTTTGAGCACCTGTTAAGTGTCAAGACCATTGGCAGTTCTTGCAATATATCAAAGAGCAAAACATGCAAAGATCCTTGCCCTCACAGAGCTTATATTTCAGTAAGAACAATAAGAAAATACTCAATTTTATATATAGGTAAATTTACATGGTTCATTAGGAGAGAAGTGCTATGGAAAGAAACGATATAGAATAAGGCTAGGAGTAGAAGAGTGGTGGCCTGTTACTTGAGGTACCTGAGGAAGAGGAGTGGCAATTTTAAACAGAATTGTCGCTGAAGGACTCTCTGGAAAAGTATAGTCTGAGCATGAGCTTAAAGCTGTTTAGATTGACCTAATTGTACATCTGATTCTATGGGGCTTCCGATGTTCTACTTTGAGTGATTTAGGGAACCATTGGTGGGTCCTGAACAGAGGAGAGACATGAATCCCATGACTTCTGCTTTTAGAAGGAGCTGCTAGGGTGCAAGATAAAGTCAAGGAGACACATTGGAAAGCAGCCTCTATTAGCCATGTGCAATAAAAAGGCATCTTGAGCCAGTGAAAGCCCCTGGAGGGGGAGGTCTTACTTCTAAGTATGCTTCAGGTCTTGGCTTCAACATGAATTCTGTGATCCCATCCTTACACTACCACCAGACAGGGAAAAATGCCTCTGATATTTGCCCCTACAATCCCCTGTACTTCTGCTGTCATATAAGTATAATATATTATTTTTTTTGGAATCAGGCAGATTGTGTTGTTCATCCATATATGCCCAGAGCCTAGCATTTTGTGAGGCATCCAACCAAAAATTATTATGAATGTGAAGTAATAAATGACTAAGAGGACATTAAAGTTTTATTCCCACTGTATAGTGTTTGCTTTTTAACAGTGATCAAAGCTTTGATTTATGAGGTGAAGCTATGATTTGTACTGGGAAAGAAAACTGAAAATACCAGGTGAAACATCATAGGAAAAAACCCTGGTTCATAATGTTCATAATGTTTGGACTGGGAGGGATGTGGCAATTCCCTGTCTCCTGGAGGGTAAAAATAAGTCCTGTATGAGTGAAAGTCCCCCATATTCCCTGGGCACACCCTTTTTTCCTTCTTTCCCAACCACCTGAGCATTTTACAAAGAAAGTGATTCTAGAATTCACATAAACTTATTTGGAATTACCTCATTCTGAAAGCAGCATCTTATCTGCATGCTTTTAATTTGCTTGAAAATTTTAGAAAAAATCGATTTATAAATATATCAAATAATTGATACTTGAAGGAATTTAAATATCAGCATTATTTGTTCTGCTGAATATTTCTAATATTAAAAAAATATTTTGTCTTTGAAGTCTTCAGGGGTTTTATTTTATTTTATTCTTTTTTATGCCACATTTCATTTATTTATTCTCTTTTTTTTCATATTTATTTATTTGTTCTATTTAGGCTTACATGATAACAGAGTGCAATTTGATTCATTGTACATAGATAGAGAATAACGTATCAATTCTTTAGTTGTAAGTTGTGTAGAATCACAACATATATGCAGTCATACATAAAGTTAAGGCTATGATGACCATCATATTCTACCACATTTTCTTCAGGGGTTTTAAATAGGAATTATTTGGGAATATATAATTCCTACCTGCCTCAGAATTCTGATTGCACCATTGTTTGCGTAAATGATAAAACAAGATTCTATCTTCCTTCTCTCTCTCCTTCCTTGCTTCCTCCCTCCTTCTCTCAGTCTCTTTGTCCTCTTCACATAAGGATAGGTACAGATTCATGAGTGAACAAATAGGTTAGCCAGTTTCTGGTCAATAAAGATGGGAAAATCAGGGTTAAGGAGGTCTGAGCTACAGAGTTGCGAATGGATTTACGACAGTGAAGTAAGTGTGAAAATCCTTGCATTACAAGTCAATGGTCCTCAGAGACTATCCACCCTGAAGAATATCCCCACTAAACCACCAGAAGACAGAATTTGGTCAGTTGACATTAGTCAACCTCCTTAATTAGATTCCAGCATTCCAACAATGGTACATGAATGGTATGGCCCTGGCATCAGGAATGGAAGCCAGGCACAGATCCAACAATATGTAGTCCTACTCCCTATCACTGATATGGCCACTGGTGCTGACAGATATCCAACCAGCCAGCCACAGAGACTAATGATAACCCTCTACTCCAACCCAGGTACAGAACTAACTCTTGAGACCAAATGGTCAGTGGAGTTGGCTGCATTGGATATCCTCTATCCTGAAAAAATCACTTACTCATTTTAGTGGAAACTGATTCATGTTTTTGGTTTGGGCTAGCCTTTTCTGCCTGCAGAAACTCATCTGGCATCACTATCTGAAGATTTAAAGTGCTCAATCCATCAACATGGCATCTCACATAACATTCCATAAAATTAAGTGACTAACTTAACAGGAACGGAGGTACAAGAGTGGGCAAGAGGCCAACAAGTCCATTGGTCCAACCACATACTGCACATCCAGAAGCTGCCAGACTGAGTGGTGGAAAATCCTGCTGAAGGCTTGAATGTGGGGCAAACTTGGCAATATTACCTTAAAGAGATGAGCATCCTCCTCCTAGAAGTAAGATATTCGCTAAAGAAATAGGCTTTATATGGGCTGGGTCTCCAAAAGATAAAATAAATGGGAACCGAGGGGAAGAAGCACTAATAGCCTTACTTACCATCAATATCCACTTAGAGAAATTGGACTTAGGCTCTGTGGGTTCAATGGTCCTGGTACCCAAAGGAGATATGCTTTCCTCAAGGTCTACAAGATGCAGTCAGTTGAATATTAGGCTAAGGCTGAATCTAGGAAATATCAGGCTCCTCATGCCAAGGACCACCAGGCAAGAAGAGTCATCTCCAGTCTATGAGGGATAATTGCCTGTGGTCAACGGAAGGAGCTGGAACTGTTCTACAATGAGAATAGAAAGGAATGTATTTGACACCTGTCTGATTTGCTCAAGTATTGTGGTGATAACTGGAAAAATATAACAGCCTCCTACTAGTAAAGTTATGATGATGAAAGGACTTGGACACATCAAGAGTGAGAATTTCGATCACGCTACCAGCCAGAGGTACTAGCACAGGTACGAGCAAATGGGAGAGGGGGATCTAGAATAGAAAATAAAAAAAGAAAGATGATGAGTAACAATTGTGACTGTGAGATCAACTGAACTGAAAGTTTATACATGCTAGTTTTCTTCATATAAAGTTTCCCCAGAACCAGAGGCCAACCTGGAGGAGCCACACCCTAACATAGAGAAAGAGGTGAATCCAAGAAGTACAAGGGGTGGACTGTAATAGATGCTGCACTGCCTCCCCAAATTCCCCATCAGGACTGAAAGACTTGGTCCCTGTGGGCTGAAGACAGTTGCTTCATCCAACTACATGTTCCCTTGTGAGGATAACCTGCATCCAATGTCTTGTCAGCTCAGGATACAGGCTTTACCCCTTGCCTCATGGGGCAGCGCTGAGGGTGTATCCTAGCTTCAGAGCTCCAAGCTGGTTTGGGCTGGTCCAAACTCTTCCTTGGCCCCATTTGCCTCCTTTCCTTCCTGCATGTTTTAGTCCCAAGAGCACCCTCTAATAATCTTCATGTCAAAAGATTTCCATATCAGAATCTGCTTCCCAGGAACCAAAGACAGACAAAGACAAAGATACAGGAAGGATTTAGAAAAGCAAAAGGGTTTCTATTATCACTTCCAGACCTGAAGGGGAAAAGGAAGAAATGTGGATCAAGAGCCTTTTATAGGGGCTGGGATTGTGGCTCAGTGGTAGAGCTCCTGCCTCGCATGCGTGAGGCACTGGGTTCGATCCTCAGCACCATATAAAAATAAATAAAATACAGATATAGTGTCCATCTATAACTAAAAAAAAAAAAATTTTAAAAAAGAGCCTTTTATAGAAGAGATAATCTTATGGTTACAGGAATTGTGGCAGAAGTACAAAGCCAGACCCTTATAACCCCCATCTTCCAACCCTCCCATTGATAGAACAAAATTGGAAAGCAAACATCAGTGGGTTCCTTTGTTCATTCCATAGTCATCCTCTTGGGGCAAAAAGCATCATGGAAAATATCAGAGAGAGAATTATGTAGGAAAGATGAAAGTTATATTGTTGCCTACCTGACTTTGTGGAAGATTTCTTTTTGACTTCTTCCAGGAAACAAATTAAATCATAATTCTCTCCTAGAGATAGGACATGACTTTTGAGTTATCACTGTCATTTTATTTATGTACAAATAAAATGAGATAAAGGAAATATTTGTTTGAATAGAGAGGACAGATAATTAGATTTTAAACAGCAAAGTCAATTCTTTAAATAAGATTTCCTTCATTCATAAGGAAAAAATAATATAAAATTCCCTATTTAAACATGGAAAATGATGTTCCTTCTGAATTCCTGGAAGGAAGCCGGTGTCATCTGCCAGAGCATACCTCATATCCATGCCTCAACCAGTCTATATTCCAAAGGGTCTTACTGTTTCTCTTCTCTTCTGAAGACTCAGTCTTTCACCAGACAAGAATTAACCCACAAGTAAGACATTGAAAGAGCCTGCATGCCACATTTAGTAGAATTTTGGATTAAATAATGCACCCAAACCAGGGTCTAAATGGCTCAGGGATATCTGAAAGTCTCCTGAACTCATACCAAGGTCTCCTTGGTGGACAATCAGAAGGTGTATCAACTGCTGTGTGATTCCTAAACCACATCTCTCCTTGGCCTTGAGTGATTCAGTTCTTTTCCTTTGGGACATCTCCTTTCCCAGAGGTTGGAATTCAACCCCCCTCCCCATTCATCCCTCTAGCCCTACAACTAAAGCCCTGTGTCCACAAGGAAGATCTCTGAGTCCTGATGTGCCCCCATTGCTGAGCTTGGAGCCCCAATTCTAGGTGTAGCCTTTGTCACAGTGCTTCTTCTTGCCAAGATCCTCTACCATTGACTGGACACAGCTTATTCCCCATCTCATCAGGTGGATGTGTCTCTGCCATTTTTCAGCACTTTTATCTTCTCTCTACTCTGAGTTTTCAAGAATAGCATAACTTGGAGAAGAAAGAGGTAATGCATAAAATGAAATGCATCAAAAGATGGTTGCATAATTTAAATTTTATATTTCATTATATAATTAACTAAGTTTGACTATCTTCTTAATTTTATGAATTATTATTAAACCTTACAATGGTTTGAGATATGATTTATTAATATGGTAGAACTGGGCAATGATGGAAAGAGATGAATAAGATAATATCTTTGTTTTTACAAGAAGAATTATTTTAAGAGAATACTCTTAAAACACACTGACCTATAAGGAGGTAAGTTAAAGGTTATAACCAAGGGTTATAACTAAGAAAACTGTATAGATAAAATGATAAAACCATTTATAATCTACAATGCAACACTTTTGAGAATGAAGGGGTGAGCTAAGTTGGGTGAACTTGTATTGCATGCTGAGACAATAGCAGGAAACATGACCATCCAAAGAAAACTAGGAATGAGACACATGAAGCACACAAAGGAATGAGCAGCCAGTTTCACAGGCTGACGTCATGAATGACTTCATTATATATAGTTTTTGGCTGAATCATTAAAGGTGAATGAGAATTGCAGGTTGAGGGTGAGTAAAGTACATTCCAAACTACAAAAGGCAAGTGAAGAAAAGCACCAAGGTAAAGAGAGAAAAGAGTAAACAGCACACAGCTCAGCCTGGCTGAGTGAGGCTCTGAAGAGAGGAGGTAGGGAATGAGGTTAAAGAGTTAGGTAGGACCATCAAGGCAGGATCTTTCATATCACACCAGGAAGACTGGATTTCTCCATTAGAGATAGGGAGCCACTGAAGAACTATAAGCTAAAGAATATGACTGCATTTGAACTGCAGAAACTCACTTGGATGGCAAGATGGAAAATGGATTGGACTTACTTGATAATAGGGTCAGTGCACATATACTTGGTTAAGGTGAGGTCATACTGGAATAGGGTAGGTATTTAATCCAATATGGCTGACTTACTTGTAAAAATGGGAAATATAGACCCAGACGTGCACATGGAAAGAACACTACATGAAGATGAAGGCAGAGATCAGGTGATGTGGCATAAACCAAGAAGAATCAAAGGTCACTAGCAAACCACCAGAAGCCAGGAGGGAGGCATAGAGCAGACTGTCCCTCAGAGCCTCAGAAAGAACCAGTGCTGACACTTTGATGTTGAATTTCTAGCTTCCAGCTAAGAAGATAAATTTCTGTATTCTAAGCCACCCTGATAGTTTATTTTGCAATTACTTTCTCAATCTTATAAAGGAGAGAATTGGAGTTCACATAGATGGAGCAACATGCTCTTTGGATAGTAAACAAAGTCAGTATTTGAACTCACACCTCTCTTATCCACAGCAATGTTCTCTCCACCTCCACACATCATTATTTCTTCAATGTTGAATCCCTAGTCAACATTCTTGCCCTGCAGGAAAGTCATTGTTCATATAGTTTTGTCTGTAGACCTCAGCTGGGCACTCTGGGCTCTGGGTTCTGGTTTCCTCCAGAGCAGCTACTGTGTTATTAGGATATGCATTTTTTCTCTTCAATATAGACAATAATTATAGGTTTTCCAGGGGCATGCTTGCAAGTGAGAGATTCTATTCTAGCTGGAGGAGTAAAGCAGATCTTGTATTTTGGTTGTTGCATCTGCATCAGAATGTGTACATGCTGTAAAGACAAGCAGATGTGGCTGCTGAAGTCAGGCTGGCATCAGAGTATCTCACCAAATCTTCCAAATGAATGGCCTCTCTGGTTCCAAATCTGAAAATGGCTGGAAGCTCTATGGCTCTTCTTTCCAGACAAGAGGTTACAAATCCAAAGCCTCTTGGAGGTTTGGCAGATGAGTCCTTCTTGTTCTTTAATGTGTTTTCTGAAAACATTTTTACTTATCTGACAACTTTTGAAAATCATGGCTTTGACATAAGGACCGAGCACTTTGCCACAGTCCTCACCACTCCTCAGTGTTTACATTCACCTTTCAGGACTCATATAAGATCTGCAGACCTTTGAGTTTATGAGCCCTGGTGTAGATCTTTCCTTTAATAATTTCTATGATGTTTTCAGTTTCATGATTTGATAGCTCTAGTGCTTGATGGTCAAATAATTCAAATTCAAAATCACTTTCATCTTTTCCTTTTCAAAATATAAGAAGGAAGACAGGACTTCAGTCCATATTATATTTATCCTTAATGCAAATTGGATATTAATATTGTACACTAAGGGAACTATCTGGGGAAAGAAAGTAGTTTTGTGATTTACCTAGATGCAAGTTTTTCCTAGTAAAATGTTTTTGATATTTGTCCTCAGAGAAAACCTACTGCTCTGCCTAAGTAGTACTACATGCCACTCAAACTGAAGAGCTTGGATGTGAGGAGAATATTTAATTCAGTCCTCTCATTTCCATGTCTTTAGGGCTTTTGTGCTAACACTTAGCTGTGATGCCAACAAACACCAACTTTGAAGATTCCAAAGGTTCCCCCCCACACTTCAAAACATCCTTTTCCTTTTGCACATTTAAAAAGTAAACCTGAAGCTAACACTTCAAACTTCCTTTAGCACGGAGCCCTCTTTCTTTCTGAATAATATGGCTTGCTTTAATGAAGCCCTCGGAGCCTGGCAGCTGTCTTCCCTATATTCCAAGTGGGAGGGAGGGCGATGAAGCAAATAGGTGATTGATGAGGTCTTGTGGGGATGGCAGGAGATAGTGCCAATTTTAATTTATTAAGCCCATATTGACAAAGAAACCATGAGCTCTTAAAAGCTTACTTCATTCACATATTTTTTGGCCAACAAAAAGTTTTACTGTTGCCAAGTAAAAATCCTTCCTTTATTTCTTTCACTTCTGCTGACATATGAATTTTTTTGGAAGGACTTAATTAGAATCAGAAAGCAGCTGATCTAGCCAGAACTGTTGATGGAGACAAGGTGTTTGGTAGCTGGATGTTGCCTGCCACCCCACCATTCCCCTGGTTTTGTTGTAGACAGGAGAAGGCACAGTTCTTTGGCACCAGGTTGTGCCCTCACACTGCAGTTCTTTCACTATTTGGAAGAAGAAAAACTATAGCTGTGTGTATGATTCCTGCCAATATGAATACCGCTGACCTTGGAGGTTTTAAAAGAATAAACTTTGTTTTATGATTTTTGGAATAGCTGCTATGGTGAAAAAAATATTTGAATTCCTGATTAATTTTTTAAAAATGATTTTTGCAATCTGTTTGGCCCTGTACCTAGGTCAAGAAAGAGTTAAAGATGCTGAGCAAATAAAGACCTTCCATAACCATGAGTTTGGGGGGAGAAGGAGGCATGTCTCAAGATGCTTGCCAACTCTGGCCTGTTTACTTCCCTCCTGTGGACTCCATCTTCATGACACTCTCATTGATGTCAACATCTGATGAGGGCCAAAAATATGCTCAGCCCTCCATGGTACATAGGATGAGCAGGCCTCTTTCTCTAAGGACTCATCAAGACACAAATGGATAGAAAAATTAAAACAGATTAAAACACAAGACATAACTATGAAATTATAACAAATTAATTCTACCAATTCTTCTCAAAACATGACAACATACTAGCCCCCTCAAATAGACAACAAAATATAACATGCTTGGAGGCACATTAAGTAATAGAGCATATAACAATAATATAAAAACATTTCCGATCAATATATATATGCTTATTAATTCATTCCTCTATCTTCTCATTCAACAAGTATTTATGACATTATTGCAAAGTCCTGGTGGGATAGAATTAGTGTGAGATAAAAATGTGTTTCCATAAAGTCATTGACCTCAAGGAATTTCTAATCTGGTAAGAAAATAGTGACAAGAAAATATTCAGCATATCTGTTGCCTAGAGAGCTCACACATAGTTAATAATAGGAATATGTGACTTCCTCCATTCAAGTACAGACAGGCCTTGGTTTAAAATGGTTCAACTTACAATTTTTCCACTTTATGATGTTGCAAAAGAAATTGACATTTGGTAGAAACCATACTTTGAATTTTGATCTTTTCCTGGGCTGGCAGTAGGAACGGAGGCCCTTTCTCAGGATGCTGAGCTGAAGCGCCCAGTCAGCCCTGTGATCATGACAGGAAACAACCCACCCTCTACTGTGTACTGTGCCACTAAGCTCTGCTGTTCTGTAGGTTAGGTGGATTAAATGCATTTCCAATTTATGATATTTCTGGCTTCTAACGGGTTTGTTGGAATGTAGCCCCATGGTAGGCCGAGGACCATCCATACACCCATTTTTCTCCATCCCCAAACCTTGGTTTAGACCATCCCGTGTCCTTGTGCTTCTGTCTTGCTTTTTCTCATCCCTTGTTTGTTTAGCAGCTTGTGGAGCTTTTCTCATCCTGAGAAGTTCTGAAGGGCATGAAGGACTTGGATGTTGAAAAAACACTGGGAATATTCTGGAAAGAAAAAAAGTGCACAGGTGAGAAAAGAAGGTGAAAGCAGTGGCATTTCTTCTCCAGAAGAAGGGCCAGGTAGATAAGTCCGGAGGCCCAGGCAGACTCTCACAGGCCATGGAGGGCGCTCTGTCTACAGGAAAGCAGCCCAAGGTGTGGAAGGGTTTGAGGTGGTGCTGGGCACCCTCACACCTCTGCTTCCGCACGCTCTGCCTTCCTGTGCCAGCATGCACCTTACCCTCCCTTACTGTAAGGGAGAATCGGTTTGCAGGATGCAGAACAGAGCCGACAGAGTTAACACAGATATCTCTCCTTTAGTTACATTTGTCGGTGCTGGATAAAATATTTAAAACAAAATTATAATACTAATTATAATCCTACATCAGCCTTAGGAGAAAAAAGAAACCCTCAAGTGCTAGGAATAAAGTGGGATTTAAAAATCAAAGCAGCGAGAGTCGAAGCCAGTGCCAAGGGCTATCTAACCCAGATACAAGCTTGAAAGCTAAAAAACTGCAATTTTAATGTCCTCACAGGAAATCCCAAGCCAAGACTGTAGGGTGCCATAACAGAGCAAACAAGGCAGCTTAAAACAACAGAAATATATTCTATTGTAGTTCTAGAGGCTAGAAGTCTAATATCAAAGCCCTGGCAGGGTTGGTTCTTTGGAGGCTCTAAGGGAGAATCCGTTTGGTGCCTCTCTCCCAGCTGCTGGTTGCTGCTGGCAATTCTTGGTGTTCTTCAGCACTTAGCTGCACGGCCCCAATCCCATGCCTCTATCGCCACATGGCCTCTGTACTGTCTGTATTAGAATCTTCCTCTCTCTTTTCTTATAAAGACATCCTTTATTGAACTTATCAGTTATTGAACTAGTCCAGTATGATCTCATTTAAACTTGAATACATCCGCAAAGGACCTCTTTCCAAATAAGGTCACTTCCACAAGTACAAGGGCATTGAGCTTATTGTTTTGGAGGACACAGTTCAGCTTTTGACAAGCACATAAATGTAGAATTTGGTCCCAGAGTAGTATAATATATTAAGTGCTATAAAAAGTATATTATTTCTCACTGAAAAGATGTCCTATCATCAAGGTACACAGGATTCCAACAAGAATATGCACACAAACACATACACAGAGCCCTGAAGATAAACTCAGGAAAAGAAAAACAAATTACAGAGCACACAAGGAAATGATCCATCATGAGGAAGAAACAGTAAGTCTCACAATGAGGAACAAGTGTTTGAAATAATAAAAAGAACTCTAAAGGTTTGAGGTTATAAAAATAGTCCTATAAGAATAGTAATTGAGTTGTTTAAAACATACAAGAAGAAACCAATTAGAATGAAAGATGGAAGAAGGATGATGTGGGTTTGGAAAAGAGAAAATACTCTATAAATTTAAAAAGTTATTAAAGTTAGCACACATAAATTGGTTAAGCAATAAATTAGACATCACTAAAAAGAAAAATTAGTACATTAGAAGTTGAGTCTGGTGCAAGTATCCAGAAATCAGCACAAGTAGTTAGAGTTCTCAAAACGTATGTAAAGAACTGATGAGGGACATGGAAGACTAAAGGAAAAATCCAATATATAACCAAAGTAATTACAGAGAAAAGAAGCAAGTGAGGCAATATTTTCACAGATAGTGAATGATAATTTTCTAAAACTAAGAAAAATTACGATCCTCTGATTAGACCCTGAGCATCCCAGATACATTATAGACAGACTGAAGAACATGAAAGATGAAGAATAAATCTTTAAAAAAAATAACAACTTCAAGAAAAACAAAACAGATTATCTGCAAAGGAATAGTTATTAAATTGGCGGCAAAGTATCTTAGTAAAAGTGAAGGCCAGAAAGCAATAGTCCTTGAAGCCTTTTAAAAAACTCAAAAAAAAAAAGCAATCAACTAGATTTTACACCAGCTACATTATCATTCCAGAGCAAAGGCGAAGGAGAGATGAATTGCAACCAAAGGAAGAGAATGAGTCACTAGCACAGAAAAGCCATAGTTCGGGAAGTAAAATCAAACTCAGGGAAAAAGAGTGAAAAAAGGAAAGCGATAGGATTTATATTAGTAATTTCACTTGATGGACGTATGTATAAAAACATCAAATGAATCATGAGCACACCACATCTAGCAATGCACCTTAAAACTGATTAGAAACAAACACGAGAGGGCTTAGCTCCAAACTGTAGGGATGGCTTGATATTAGAAAATGTAGTAAAGTCATTCAATACATTTGTAAATTAACAGGAAAAAATACTTGACTATCTCTTGATGTCGAAAAAGGGTTGAATCCAATTCAACATCCAGATGTGGTCCCACAGATGCACACATGCTTAACTAGGAATAAAACGGGAGCCCCTTAACAAGTGAGGAATATCTAACACTTACAGCAAACAAAATATTCCATGAGCGAACTATTAAAGTTTTTCGGCAAAGTCCCAAGTAACTCAGGATGCCAATTTACATACTTTTATTTTGATTTCTCATATTGAACTAATTTTAAACCTACAGAAAAGTTGGAAGAAAAAAAAAAACAGAAAAAAAAAAACAGACCCTTTCTTTATATCCCTCACCTAGCTTCCGCTGATGTTAGCATCTCATACTAATTACCATGGTGTGATTATCTATCTACATCACGACGTGAACCTTGGTACAGTGCTCGCTGCTGAAGACCTTGCAGAGTTTCAGCACTTGCCCCATGGCCTTTTCCTGACTTCCCTTGGAGGAGTCTCCATTTCATTTCATTATTTAGGCCTCGATGGCTCTGCTGGTGTAGTCATCCCCCAGCATTTCCTTGCTTTTATGATCACGACACTTCTGTAAATGGCAATCAGCTGTTTTGCTGGCTGTCCCTTGGTTTGGGATTGTCTTATGTTTTCTTACGATTGAACTGAAGTCATGCATTTGTGGTAAGACTAAATAAAGGTTGAGTCCTTGTCAGTGTGCTTTGGAGTTCAGTAGATTAATAGGGACAAGATGCACTTGCAGTATCTGTAGTGGAGTCAGAGCAACCAATGAGAAGCCAAAAAAATAAGACTTAAGAACTGAAATGAACAAAGTTAATTGTCTTGTTTCACAGGTAATGCTTGTCTACAAAGAAATCCAAGACAGGGAAAAAGAGTGACCTTTAGTTTGTTGGGGAAAAAAAACCTCAAAATAAAAATACCCATCGTATTTTATTCAATTTGAAAATGCAATAATAATAAAATACAATACTATTTAAAATATAAAGATATCTACGTTACCTAGGAGGAAATCTAATAAGATACATGGGATTTAGGAAGAGATTTATAAAACCTTTATTCTAAGGTATGCGATAATAACTAAATACATAAAGAGCTGTGCTACATTAAGGGATTGGAAGATTAAGCAGTTAAAATACAATTCAAATTCTCAGCATAGTATTTCATGGAATTAGATGATTTTAAAAATTGTAAGTAAATTAATCATAAAGATGAGCCGATCTAAACCTATAGAAAAAAATTTTTGTAAAGCTTTAGTTAATAATACTGTGATGCTAATGTAGGGGCAAACAGATCAATTGAAAAAATAGGATTCCAAGAAACAAATTTATATATTTTAAGTATTTGACATATGACAGATAACATTTAAAAAGCAATGTGGTTTCATGCTTGTATAATTTTATCAAAGCGGATTCACCTGTTATGTATAACTAAGAAGAACCAATATAAAATAGAAAAAATAAACTGAGAAAAAAATCAAAAGAATAAAAATACATTTAAAATTAGAGAATGTTGTTCAGAGAACTGGTTGATTTTTAGTTGTATTTAGTATATATTTCTGAGACTCATTTCTTAATGTATATGCTTTGTTACTTTCATTACAAGAGCATCAAAACCCCTAATAAAAATTATAAAAGAAAAAAATAGCAATGTGGAAAAATGGATTATTCAAAAACTTTTGACCAATTATGCACATTAACCCTTATCTCACATCATATCAAAATAGCAACTCCAGGCAGATTAAAGTCAAAGTTTAAAAAAATCAGAACCTCAGAATTTTTAGAAAAAGATGTAGGAGACTATGATGTCAGGTAGGAATATCTTGAAGGCTAATAAACCACATAGAAAAAGTTACACATTTTTATTAGTCTAAAATTTAAAACTCCCACATGATAAGATGTGTATCATGGAAGTAAAAGGACAAGTGAAAAAAACAGAAACTCATATACTGGACAGAGAATTACAGTTCAGAATATTTCATTGTCTAGATGATAAAATGCATGGTTTTTTTTTTTTTTTTTTTTTTTTTGCATTTTAACATCTCCAAATTTGGATATATTTTACTATCAAGAGACAGGAATTTGGTAATAGTTAATAAATTTGAGGATGTTCATACCCTCTGACCAAGCTCCCAGATATGTACATTAAATCCTGTTTTTCAAACTCTAGGTCATGACTCACTGGTTTATGGAATCAATTTAGTATGTCAGTCCCAGAATTTTAAAGGGAATTGCAGAGGAGGGGAGACACAGGGAGGGAATGAGATAATATCAGAATGAGCACGTATGAGTTCATGTGTGTTTGCACCAAGGATTGTGGATGATGATATAAAATGTAGTCTAACTGCAGAAAACAAAGTCAAAACAAAGCTGAAAAACACTACCCTAGAGAAATTCTTGCACATGTGAACAAAGAGACATATACAGAATATTGACTGGAGAACTATATTTAACAACAAAAAGATTTGGGGTGGGTATATATTCATCAAAATCAGAAAAAACAAATTATGGTAAATTGATATGATAAAATAATGTCCAACTAACTGGTTGAATATATTGAACAACTCTGCATGTACTGACTGGGGCTAAGTATCAGAAACCCTATAGGAAATAAATATGAAATACCCAAGAGGGCATATCAAGTATGATACCATCTGGATATATTTTAAAAAATCTAAATAATACTTTTATAAACCCATGACTATGTGGGCTAATTGTTACTTTTGGAAAAGGATGGAAGGATGGATAGAGAGAAGGACAGAGGGAGAAAGGGAAATTCAGAGTGGGTTTCAGTGTTTTTGATATCAACTTTTTCTTGCCAACATAAGATCTTCTAAAAATTGGGGTAATGTAGAATGTTTATATCTACTTGGTGTTATATGGCTGTATTTTCTGATTATTTGAAATACTTTGTAATAGATACTTCAAATAAGCTTCTTGAAAGTACAAGAAAGTAACACAACTCTTACGTCTGCTCTGTATTTTCCTCATCTAGGACTTGTTTAGGTGTAGTAGCTGCTAAATTCATTGGTTAGTCAAGAAGTGAGTTTTGGGACATTTTCTGCCATCAGAGAGAATACTGGAAAACAGATCTCATGCATGAAATGAGTTGGTGGAGCATTTAGTAGCTGAGGACAAGCCAGGATGGTAGGTGACAGCCTTCCTACCATGCTTCCTTCCAAGGTACCCTCCAGGCAGCAGGATCGTTCAGACATCCCAGGCACTGTATTCTGATGGAGATGGCAAGTATGGAGGAAAAGAACATCACCCTGCCCTCCTTGAGAATGCAGGCCAGAACCAGAGGGATGTCGAGTTGCTGGGTGCTGTTCATCATTAAGAATTCCCAGAAGGGTATCTTGATCCCAAAGACTGGAGGAAAGGAAAACCTAGGGGTGGCAGTGGACCACCCAGCATACCTCAGACTGCTATGAAGCAGGATATAGAGTTGGGGACGTGGTGAAAATAGAGGCAACGAGGGTCTCTTGGGCTCAGGGGAATGGCTAAATTCCAGCCCTGACCAAGGGTGGCTCTATAAATTCCTCTGCCTCTTCTCCCAGTGCTAGCAGGGTTAGCAGCTGTTTGTACTCAGAACATTCCCATAAGGTGCAGCTGTGATGGATTCCATTGGTTGGCATAGGACAGAAATAGGCTCATGAAGGCATTCAGTTGTCTGGTTGAGAGAGAGAGAGAGAGAGAGAGAGAGAGAGTTGACAGAGAAAAGGAAGATTGTCCATGCCCATTCTTTCCTGTCTGAGACACTGGTTTGAAGAAATATTCAGGTCCAAGTAGCTGGAGGTTGATTAGAAGTGAAAATCCTATAGCAGCTGATAACAGAGCGAAGGAATTAATTTTCTTCAAAGTTTTTTGTTTTTTAAGTGTATAGTGCAGACTGGTCACTGGGACCCATTAGGGGAGGTAGGTAGTAGAAGGCAGTTTACTGGCATAATTTTACAATCTTCCTGGATTGGAATCTTCTAGGAAAGAAATATGATATATCTGGATAAGGAAAAAGAAGAATTTTGCTGATCTTTCTTTAGCAGATTTGTGGGGTGGGAGCGGAGACAGAGGGGCTGTTCATTTGGAGGGTGAATGTACTTGCAGACCCGAATAAAATGCAGGCTGGACACAGGAAGTTCAGGGCTGAAAGGGAGGCACTAGAGGAACAGAGTTAGGGGGGAAAGATGGGATAGAAAAAACAAAGTTATTTGGACTTTGTAGATCCATCATTGGTTTCTGGCATCTCTTGTAATTAGTTTGTTAACCCTCTAACAACCCTAAGAGATAAGCACGGCAGAAGGATTACATGCAACAAAAATGAATTACAAGAAGTTAAAAAAACTTGCCAGTGGTGGTCTCCCTGAGTATGGTTTCCCTCATGGTAGGTCAGCACACATGTGCCTTTTGCGGTTAGCATCGCCATTTGACATGCTTTGTCCAATAACATATAAAAGGAGGTAATAATATATGCCACCTGTGGACAGAAGCTTTAGGAAGCAGTGCTCCTTCTGTCCTTGACCCCCATCCCTTGTCAAGTCAAACCAGGAATAGCCTAGATGGTGGAGTAGCAATCAGCCTGGACCCCAAAGTGAAGAGACATGTTCCACTTCTGTATTGATGGTTGGGAATTTCTAGTCCAGCCTTGAACTGACCACTTGAGCCTTTCTGACCGCTCTGCAGCATCTAATTCAGTGGCTGCAATCTCTTCTTGCTGAAAACACCTTCCCTGGTTCCTGTGTCCTTCCCCAATGGATACCCTTACCCAAGGAGCCCTGCAGAATCTGATGGGGAACCACATCCTCCTTCTTGGTCCTCTCTATTTGCTTTGAGTGCACTGTTCTTTTCCAAATTTTCTCACTTCTTCCCAGTGCTCTTTACAGGTTTGGCACCCTCTGCCCACCTGTAAAATGCTGGTGTAGTGGATTATATCCCTGGCAGTCTTCTCATTTTGCATGTTTTGCCCAAAAAGTTATAGCCACTAATTTTGTTCATGTATCTCCCATATTTATGCCTACTAACTGTCTTCAGATTGGACCCCTCTTCTGAGCTCCAATTATGTATTTCCAGTTATCTCTCAGATGTCTCCATTACATAGGAGTTAAAACTGAAAATGGAGCCCATCCCCCTCACCACTGCCTCACTCACCTCCCCAGCCACACCTGCCCCTGTGCTGGTGACTCGCATCTCATTTAATGGGCCACAGGTCATGTCAGCCTCCTCTAGAAAACAGCTTTCTCCAACTCCTCCCTTTAACTAACCTTCACTGTTACCTCCCACATGTCAACTCTGCTTCTTCAACTTGTTCCCTTTGGTCTCCTTTCAGTCACCTTTTCCTTTGTTCAGAAAATATTTATTAAAGACCTGTGGCAGGCATGTCATGGCAGGCAGACAATAGTGAATGACATGTGACTCTCTCTCCCGAAGAGCTTACCCTAGTTCTTGCTGTCATTATTTCTCATCCAGCCTCTTATCGTAGCCTCCTGACTGGTGCCTTTTTCCAGTCCACCAGGAATTGCCATTGGATTGTGGGATCCAATACTGAATTTAGAATATGTCCTCTGAACTTGGACACATCTGATTTTGAATGCACCATCTATTTATTAGTCATATATTCTGGGCAAGTAAATTTTAAAAATCTATATTCACGTCCTATTGTGAAATCGGCTGGCGGTATTCAGGAAACATTAGTTAGCATTATCATAGTAATCAGCTAGGTCAGTAATTACTATATCTTTGTGCGTCATTATTGTGAATAAGTTAAAATCTAGTCGCCTTGATGTGGGTATAAGAACTGAATTTTTATTTATTTCCCAGCACCCTTAAGTGCTGTGTTCTCACCACATTAAGTGACTTGTACTGAATGGACTTGTGATGTTCTTTCCACAGCCTCTGTGCTCTTGCACATTTTGTTCTTTATTCCTGGAATGTTCTCCTCTTGACTCCTAGTGGACTTTTGTTCATTTTTTAAGATTATTTACTCACTAACATTTCTCAGTCAGTTATAGTTTTCTGGGCACTGTGCTAGGCACTCAGGACTCAACAGGTTATGACATTGTGTTTATTCAGAATGTCCTTAGAGTTGAACACAAGAGGCATCCAGCATGTAGGCCATCACAGTACAAATGACGACAGCCATGATGCATAGCGTCCACAGTTAGAGGAAGACAGAGGAAGGCTGTCTACTTTGGCCTCAGCAAGTCCTGGAAGTTTTCTGGGTCCACAAGAAGACAGAGCTTATTTTAAAGGATGAGGTAAGGAGAGGAATTGAGGAGTACACTTAATGTTGATAAGAAATCTTGCTTTACTGTTTAGAGGAATAGAGAAATAGGGTGAAACTTCTTGGAAGAAGTGGATCAAGAGAGACATTTTTAAAGATAGGAAATACAGGAGTGAGAGCTCCCTTATTTGCAGGGGGTACTTCCCAAAACTTTTGGCAGATGCCTGAAACCTTGGATACTACCAGATTGTATGTATGCTATATTCTTCATGTACACAAAAAACTATGATAAAGTTTAATTTATAAAATTGAATTTATAAATTAAGCATGTAAGCTCATGTCTACTTTCCTCTCTTTACTCCTTTTCATCTTTCTAGAAGCTCTTACTTTGGTTCTCCCATCAGAGATGGCACTTTGTTTATACCTCTGTAAGTAGAAAGCTCTCAGAAATATATCTGTGGAATGAATAATGAATGACCTGAGATAGTACCACTGTGGGCAAAGCAGAACACAACACATGCTGTCCAAAGAAGAGAATGATTGAATCACACATTATCCTTGGAATACATTTGTTTATAGATTGAAAACCGTACATGTGTGTGTATTTTAAAAACATATGCATATATAAATATATATTTTAAATATATACATATATATAAAGTACACGTATATATTTTAAATATATACGTGTACTTTAGTTGTAGATGGACAGGACACTTTTATTTTATTTATTCATTTTTATGTGGTGCTGAGGATTGAACCCAGTGTCTCACACGTGCTAGGCAAGTGCTCTACCACTGAGCAACAACTCCAGCCCTGAAAACCACTTTTATGCTCAAAATCGCTTTGAGTATTCAGTGTCTTATGTGATTCTATTTGAATTTTAAGGTTATTTTTTTCTATATCTGTGACAAAGTCACTGGAATTTTGATAAGAATTACATAGAATTTGTGTGTTTGAGTATAAGGGGCATTGTAACAATATTAATTCTTCCAATCCATGAGCACTAGATACCTTCTGTCCTTTTATGTCTTTTTCAGTTTCTTTCATGAATGTTTTATGGAATTAAGTGTATAGATCTTCTACCTCTTGGTTAAATTTATTCCTAAACTGGTTTTTGTTTGTTTGTAGCTGAAGGCATCAATCATACTCCCCAATTTCAAAATATACTATAAAGCTATAGCCATCCAAACAGTATGGTACTATCATCAAAAAACACATGGACCAATGCAACAGACTAGGTAGCCAAGAAATAAATCTACACCTTTATGGTCACTTGCTTTTGGATGAAGTTTCCAAGAATACAAGATAAGGAAAGGACAGCCTTTCAATAAACGACTTTAGGAAAACTGAATATCTACATGAAGAAGAATGAAATTAGATCATCTCACACTGTATACAAAAATCAACTCAAAATGTATAAAAGACTTAAACATAAGATCTGAAACCATAGAATTACTAGAAGAAAATGTAGGGAAAAATTCTATGACGTTAGTCTGAACAATGGATTATTTAATACGATCCCAAAAGTACAGTTAACAAAAGCAAAAATAGGCAAATGAAATTAAACCAAACTAAAAAGCTTTTTCACAGCCAAAGAAAAAGCTAATGGAGTGAAAAGACAACATATATGCAGAATGAAAGAAAATAAATGCAGATTGTACATTGGGTGAAGGGTTACTATCCAAAATACATAAGGAATATTGTATATACAAATACCTCAAGAGCAAGAAGAGAAGTAACCTGATATCAAAATGGGCAAAGGATCTGAAAAGACATTTCTCCAAAGAAGACATAAATACCCCAAAAGTATAAGAAAATGGTCAGCATCACTGATCACCTGGGAAATACAAATTAAAACCACAATAACACTTCATATCTGTTATTATTGCCAAAAAGACAAAACAATTGTTGATAAAAATGCAGAAACAAGGGGAATCTTTGCATAATATTGATGGTAATGTAACCTAGCATAGTCATTATGCAAAGCAGTACAGAAGTTCTTCAAAAACTTAAAAATATAGCCAGGCACAGTGGCACAAGCCTGTAATCCCAGCACTTTGGGAGGCTGAGACAGGAGAATCACGAGTTCAAAGCCAGCCTCAGCAAAGGTGAGGCACTAAGCAACTCAGTGAGACCCTGTCTCTACATAAAACACAAAATAGGGCTGGTGATGTGGCTCAGTGGTCGAGTACCCCTGAGTTCAATCTCCAGTACCAAAAACAGAAAAAAAAAAAACCCCATAAAAATATACCTACTATGTGATCCTGCACTCCTACCATTAGATTCATTTCAAAGGAAATGAAATCAGTATGTCAAGGAGATACTTTCACCTTCATGTTTATTATAGCGTCATTCCCAATAGCCAAGACAGGAAATTGACCTAAGTGTCCATTAGTGAATGAATGCATAGGGATAATGAGGTATATATACACAATTGAAAATGTAGTATGTATACACAGAATATGTTGTTCAGCTTTAAAAAATGGAAATCCTATTATTTGTAACATGAGTACCTAAAGGATATTGTGTGCAATGAAACAAGGTAGATATAGAAAGACAAACACATATGTTCTCACTCATGTGGAATCTAGAAATGTTGAACTCACAGAAGCAAAGAGCAGAGTGGCAGCTACTTGGGGCTGGGTGGAAGAGAACTGTTCTAAGAACATAAAATTTTAGTTGGATAAGAGATTTGTTGTGCAGCATGGGGGTTATAGATAATAACAATGTATTACTTACCTGAATATTTCTAAGAAAATGAATTTTAAGTGCTTTTATTGCATACGTGCATGCATGCGCACACACACACACACACACAGCGGATAAATCCATGAGGTCATGCATAGGTTAATTAGCTTGATTTAGCCATTCCATAATGCATGCACATTTTAAAACATCATGTTGAACACCATATGTTTGCATTTGTCAATTAAAGAAACAAAAAAGAACTCACCCAAACCAAAAGAAAACAAAAAGAAAACTACTTTTACGTTACTTTAATACAAATAATTTTAGTTTTAAATAGACAAAGAATTTGGAAACTTTTGGTGGTAGGGGTTGCAAACGTTGTTTACAGAATTATCCACTTCAAGCAGATAACCTTATATTATATAAAGAAGTCCTCAGTTTGACATTTTGAATATTTTCTATGAGCAATTTCACTAAAGAAAATGCTGTTTAAAATAAAAAGGTTAATTATATTATTTTTCATTTTAACACTGTTAATAGTAACTGAAAACAAAGTAAACTGCAAGAAGAAATTATATTAAAGTATTTATTAGGTGCTATTATGTGAAAACTTACTCATGACATGTATTTAAGTTAAATTGCTCACTAAGAATATGTTCAATATTTATTAGAGAAAATATAGGGTCAGAAAAATAACTTAATGGTTGAGTGGCTGCCTAGAATGGTCCAGGACCTGGATTCAATCCTCAGTAAGACAAATTATGCATTGAAAAAGTAAAATATACTTTTTACTGGAAGGAAGGATATATATTGAAGCATCACACAATTTCCTCTACATGTTGGAATCATGGGTGGTGTTATATTTCAGATCTGTAATGTGCCCAAAGGCTCATACATTGAAGACTTGCTCCCCTGTGCAGCAGTGATCAGAGGTGGGATCTTTGGAAAGGTGTTTGGATCATGAGCTGCATCCTCATTTGTGGATTAATTCATTGATGGATTCATAATTTGATGGCATTACTGGAGAGGGACAGAGTGGAAACTGTAGCAGGTGGAGTCTAATTGGAGGAAGTAGGTCACTGGGGCTGTGCCCTGGAAGGGTATGTCTTGCTCCCTGTCTGTCTTTCTCTCTCTCCCCCTCCCTTCCTCTGCTTCCTAGCTACCATGAGATGAGGAGGTTTTTTGCTCTCTGCACTCTTCCACCATGATGTTCTGCCTCACTTCAGGCTGGAAAGCAAGGGAGTCACCCACCATGAAGTGAAACTTCTGAGACCATACGCCAAAATTCGTTTCCTCCTTTTGGTTATTTTTCTTAGTGTTTTGTCACAGAGACAAAAAACTGACTGATACAGGTAGCTTTTAGTTTCTTATTTTTTTCTTTTCCTTTTTGATTATTACATTTCTTCCATGAAAGATATTTCTTTTGATTTTAAAAAATGTTATTTTTAATTGAGTTGAAAAGTTTTGCTGTGTATCCCATAAACTCCCACTATCAATGTTATGCCCCCATGACACACAGTTCTCTACCACTCACATCCTTAACAGAGAACATTTTCTTCTGCCCATCACAGGCAAAATATCTCTAGTGTTAAATCTCTTCTGAAGTAAAATGCTGTTCCTACAGTGTTAGCATTCATCTGGGGTCATGTCAAAGTGTGGCAAACCTTTATTAATTCTAATCCAGACCAGGAAACTTATGTCAGTAGTAAATGGTCATGATCAATGGATGTCCTCCCATCCTGAAAAACATTCAGCAGCAGTGTGGCTGTTTCTTCAGGTGGTAAATTATTGTTCATTTATCACTGCAGAATATTTCATTTTCTCCAATGCAGTGCTTAAAAAGTACGCTTAACTTTTTCAATTAAGACAATGGGAGGCCCAAACTGGTGAATATATTAAGTCTGTAAAACAGAATCTGCATCTTCAAAAGGCCATTGAAGAATTTCACATAACTGGCGTTAGTGTTTCCCAGTTAGGCTAGTAATAGGTAAAAGTAACTTTTTCAATTTTATGTACTTAAAGGCTTCATTTTAGTTATCCTTAATTTCCACTGTAATCTTCTCCAAAGTTAGTCTCCAGTAGAACACAAGCTTCCTCTCCAAATATAGCCTTCTCCAGCACTAAAATAGAAAGCTTTTTTTCCCGTTCCTATTTCTTCTTGGTCATAATCAGAGAAGGGAGAATTCAGTAAAATTCTTCCCTGTGGGGAGCATGTTAAGCATAATTTAAATCCCTTTGCAAAAATAACAGCTCATTCTAGATGTGTAGCTGGCAGGAGTGTCAATTATTAATGTATTGCACAGCCAGTGTTCCTTGGGCCCTAGAATGGAATTTGGTTAAGCCACATATATTTCTGTATAGGCCAGGTGATGAGAAGGATGCTATCAGTCCATTTTCGGCTGCATGTTTTCATTGGTACCAAAGAGAATACCATGTTCGTGAAATAAAGACATAAAAGAAGGAAAATATCAGTAGAAGCATAAATCTTTAAAAAACTAGAGCAAGAGATAAGAAGGGTTGCCCATTGACTGGGTAGGAGGAGCACACAACTACAAATATTTGGAAGTATGTGTCATACAGGAAAAAAATGGAGTGGAATAAGATTACTAGATAAATTCAGGTGTTGGATACCCAGGTAATTCAGATAGTGTGAGCCCTAGTCAAAGGGAAGGGGTACAAACTAAAGATTTATAGAGCTTCTTCAACATAGAAAATTAAAAACAGAGACTAGAGAACTATGGCTCCTCGTGCATAATAAATGTTTAGATATGCTACTTCTTTCCACCCTCCAAAGGGAGCATGTTAGACTGAAGATATCAGAGAATATACGCAGAATAAAATGGAGTGTTTTGAAAGCAAGAAAGCTTGGAAAGGACAAGGATTTGAGAATTGCTTCCTAACTGTACCACATGAGGCAAGAAACCTACCACCCTTACCCTGAGGGCTTCTCTTTAAATGGGCATGTTAGCCCCCATCTCTTTGGAGGTTTAATATCTCTGAAAGTAACTTACAATTAATTCAGAGAATACTTAAATCTTAAATATAGCTTCCCTGGGATTTGCACGACTACTCTGATTTTGGTATAACATCAGGTTGTCTCTATGTGTTTGACGAGCATAGCCAATGTTCTTTATATGAATAAACCAATGTAATGCACAGGTTAGTTGATAAATAATATATTATGTCACCAACTATCATGACTTGGTGTCAGATGTTTTAAATATATAAATGTATTGTAAATACATTTTGCTTTTTATAAATTTTACTATATAAATTTAAGAACTAGACACATCAGAATAGAGACATGAACAAGTCAATAGGGAGGTACATAGAGACGAGTCATTATCTTAGGCTCTGGTGTCAAACAGATCTCATTTGAAAGACTCACTCTTCCCACTTAATACTCTGTGACTCTGAGAAATTTGTTTAAATTTTTAAGAATCAGTTTCTTTATATAAATAAATCTATTAAATATTAATTATTTTTATTAGTAATTAAGGCATAAATCAGTGGCCAAGAGTGCAAAGTACTGGATTCAAGTGCCCTTCTTGGCTAGTGAAGAGTTGTATGCTTATAATAAAAACCTGCAGGGTCCAAAATAGGATCTAAAGGCAGGTCCAAACCTGTTTTATGTTTGCAGGTATAAATTTGCTTTTTCTGATACTTGATGAAGTATTGAGAGCCATTTAAAATTAAATAAACATTTTTGAGTCTGACTTTTTACATTCCTACTAGGCATAGTGGAGTCTACAAAGATAAATAAACCCTCATTTGTTTTTGTAAAGCATAGTTCCTTATAGGAATCTGTCTGGGGATGTACATGTATTGATACATGTGGGAAAGTGATGTGTGCCATAAGAGAGAGGTATAGCAAAGCTGTGATAGGAGTTTAGAAGATTATTACAGTTGAATGGAAGAGAAATGTTATTTTTTTTAATTTCCCCTAACCCATGTACTTTAATCCAGCAAAAGCTATATATGTCATGGGGCCTTTCAGACAAAAACAAGATCTGTGTTTCAATTCAATCAGGGGACATTGGAATGGTGTCATGGATAGCACCATAAGCCAATATCTAGTTTCTTTCCAATTGAAGAAAAAGATTAGTTTGTACCACTGTGTGAAAGTTCCAATACATAAAAAAACTGTACTGATGGAATTGGCCAATCAGAAATTTTGGTTCTAATTCAGTTATCTTAGTTAATCCTACAGAAGAATAAGCTAATTGTACCAGAACTTCCAGAATGTTACAAGGGCTAATATAATCATCACAGAGAACTATTTGTCAGGCAAGACAATGTGTCTATACTTCTTTTTTTTGTTTTGCCTGGAGAGCAAGTTGCCCCAACAATTTAAAAATCACTTTCCTACATTATAGGTCATAAAGTTGAGAGAGAAAAAAAGAATTCTAATCTTAATTGTAAATTGTCTTACTACTTTGAGAAAAAATATTTATTTTGAATGAAAATGAAAATAACACATTTTCTTTATTTGATAAGGCTAAACAATAAAAGGATGACTTTTTTCCCAGATTTTGTATTGTGACCTATGGATTCATTGTCATCTCTGTGACTCCTTAGGTTTAATAACTAATATTATATTTAGGACTATTTAAAATCTCCAGTTTTTAGATTATTTTAAAAATTTAGTGAATAAAAGAATCAGCTACTAAAAACACCTAACCTCCTTTCTATTTATTCTAATTGAGTCTTGGATAGAACCTGGGTATCAGTATATATTACAGTCTCCTTCAAGTCATTCTCATGCCAGTGATAGTCTTCACTAGAGAAATCCTGCTATAGATTCATTGGGCTTTATGTAATAGTTTTCTTTAATCAAAGATTGCATAAGCATTTTCTTCCTATAGTTTGTAGAACACGGTCTGTTCCCATTTCCACTCTTTCTTTAAAATGATATTCATTTCTGAGCCAAAACTAGGCCATGCTGTAAAAGAAAAAATATTCAATCTGCGAACGTCTTTGTAAATGCTCAAAACTAGTGGTCTTAGTGGTCTTATAGCTAGGTATGTGTGCTGTAAGAGTTGTACAGAGTGATTTACTGGGTTATGGGGAGAAAATACTAGACTTTCTATACTTGATTTTGTTTAAAATGAAAAATTAAACTTCATAAATTTTAATATATTGAGACAGTAGTCTAAGTGTATTGTATCTAAGCAAATTGTGTTAGAATGTTTTTACTGTAACAAAATGTCTAAGAAAATAAACTTAAAAAGAAGAAAGATTTATTTTGATTCATAGTTTCAGAGGCTTCAGTCTATGACCAGTTGGACACATTGCTTTGAGCCTGTAGCAAGACAGTGTATTATGGTGGATAGCATGTGGCAGAGCAACCTGCTAGAAGGAGATAGGGTCCCAATATCCTTTCAAAAGCACGTCTCCAATCTCTAATGACCTAACTTCCTCCACTAGGCCTCAGACCTTCTTTTTCAGTTTATGTGATTGACTTCTCATGTCTTTCAAGCTTAATTCTCCAGTTTCAACCTGATTGACAGGATCACTGACTTTCCTTTCTCACCTCTTTGGTTTCACCAATTCTGTCAGCCCAAATGACTCATTACTCTTATTCCCTTTGGATGAACATGTACATCTTTGGGGCTCAACTCCAACATTGCTTCTTCTAGGACCATTTCCCATGTAGTTTCATTGCAGTGTTTGCCATAGCAAGCCTGAGTTCTCTTCTGAATTCTGAGTTTAATAAGGGCAAGATGTATGTCTTGGGTCTATAACAGATGAGATAGTTTATGTTGGTTGAATAACTTATTGAATAATGATCCAAGGAACAAAAAAGCTGCCTATATCCTTTCTCTGTAGAGGTAAAAATATGTATCTGTTTACAAGTCTGAACATGTTTACAGGTCTAAAAGGGCAGTTAATCTGATCCCCATTTAAAAGAATATTTCACAGCATCTTTACATTTCAATGTGTGTATAGAATTGCTATGCTAGACATAAAAATGTTAGGCAAAGCTTTAATTCAGTTTCTTTTTACAGGTAGAGATTTATAACAATTATGAACGAAAAATGCTCTGAAGAATGTGTAAGCCCTCCAGAGTTCCATTGAGGCTACATAGTGATTTTAACAAATAGATGCATGAAGGCAACTACAAGTAAAAAAAAATAAGGAATAATTTTAGTTAAATGGCCAGTTGGACACAACTGGTGGCTTTCCTTTTAGGTTTTCTATCTTTAAATAAATATTTTAACCTAGCCTTTGGAAATTTTCTATCAAATTTATTTTAAAAAATGTTCCAAGATTTCAAATTACTTTGTTTCAGTACATTTTTTAATTTTGTCTTTCCCATAGCTAAAAATGACTACAGCATATTAAGACATATTGTCATTTAGATATGGTATCCTCCTAAAACTCATGTGTTAGGCAATGCAAGAACATTTAGAGGTGAAGTGATTAGATATGAATTAATTGTGTGGGAATTACAGTCAAGTAGGGTGTGGCTGGAGGTAGATTAGAGGGAGTGTGCCTTTGGGGTTTACATTTTTCCCTGGTAAGCAGAGCTCTCTTTTTCCTGGCAGCTATATTCTGAGTTCCTTTCCTCCACCAAGTCCTTTGGCCACAATGTTTTGCTTTATCTTAGGACCAGAGCTATGGAGTTGACCAACCATGAACTGAACCTCTGAAACTGTGAGCCCAAATGAACTTTTTCTCCTCTAAATTGTTTTTGTTGGGTGTTTTAGTCACAGTAATGCAAAGCTGACTAAAACAGTGCATATTTCAGGAATGATCCTACTTAAATGTCTTTCAAGTACTCAGGTTTTAATTCTTTGTGCCCAAATCTCTAAAGACATTATCAAGGACCTTTTGGGACAACAACTTATTATAAGTCCTAATTTTATCCTGAAAATAAGGGGGGAAATGTTCCAGTCTTTAAATTTAAGTTTTATACTTAGCTTTACACTTAGCATGGGGAAAATACATTTCTCTCTTCTTTTATTCCAATCTAACGACTGGGGTAATTAATAGGGCAGTAAAAAGTAAGTGCTATTAAATACTATTTGCCTGTAATGGAACTGGCACTGGGTAAGAAGAAGACTGTCTTATGTTCATGGCCAAGTGTTCACTTGCTATAGCACAAAGACAGGAATAACCTCGAGGCCACTTATCTTACTCAAGAACATTGAGAAGAGCCAAAATTATATGGAAACACATTTGGCCACATTGATGGCTTTGCCGTCTTGCCTCATGCTTTAAATATAGGTCATGCTTTAAATATAAATGTTGGTGAGGATGTAGGGGAAAAGGCACATTCATACATTGATGGGACTGCAAATTGGTGTAACTAATCTGGAAAGCAGTATGGAGATTCCTTAGAAGACTTGGAATGGAACCACCATTTGACCCAGCTATCCCACTCCTTGATCTATACTCAAAAGACCTAAAAACAGCATACTATAGTGATGCTTCACACTATAGTAAAGCCATATCGATGTTTATAGCAGTTCAATTCACAATACTAAACTCTGGAACCAACCTAGATGCCTTCAGTTGATAAATGGGTAAAGAAACTGTGGTATATATACACAATGGAATATTACTCAGCATTAAAAGTGAATAAAATTATGGCATTTTCAGTTAAATGGATGGAGTTGGAGAATATCATGCTAAGTGAAATAAGGCAGTCTCAAAAAACCAAAGGCCAAATATTCTCTGATAAATGGATGCTGATCCATAATGGGGTGGGGCATGGGAAGAATGGAGGAACTTTGGGCAAAAGGGAGGGAAGTGAGGGTGAGGACATGGGGGCAGGAAAATGTTGGAATGAGATGGACATCATTACCCTAGGTACATGTGTGACTGAACATATGGTGCGAGACTACATCGTGTACAACCATGAAACGAAAAGTTGTGCTCCATTTATGTACAATGAATCAAGATGCATTCTGCTGTCATGTATACCTAATTAGAATAAATAAAATAATATATAGGTCATCTATATCAGTACACTTCATAATGTATGCCAGCCTCATTTCTTATTTAAAGTAATAACAGTGTAGGATAAGGAGAAATACAGCCATAACTTTTTTTTTATGCATTCCATATGCTAGAAATTCAGAAGTGAATAAAACTGAAGAGTCCTTGCCCTCAAGGAGCTTCTTATCTGGGTTAATAGGTAATTAAAAAGTAAAAAGATGTATAAATATAATCATTTCAAACATGAGAAATGTCATGAAGGAAATAGGGTGATGTATATGAGAGGACAATTGTTGGGCATAGGGGTAAGGGAAGGTGGGTATAAATTTGATATTATGGTTAGTATATACTGATTTGAGGGAATATTCAAACAGAGACTTAAAGTAGTTAGCTCTATAAGGATTCAGGTAGAGAGAACATCCTATTACCAAAGCTGCATAACTAGGAAGAGCTAGTGTAGTTGGGACAGAATGAACAGGGGTTCAGTGGGGGAACATAAGTCGGCCAATGTGGGATTATAGGATTGTGGTGGGGAGATACACCACACGCGCACACACACACACACACACACACACACACACACACATAATTTGTGGCTATATTTCTGCCAATAATACATAATCTGAATATAATCTTGAGGAAAAAAAGACGAATCTGAATTCTGCAAAAATACTTTATGTGTAATCTTTAAAAATGTCAATGTCATAAAATACAAGTAAAGTATAAGGAATTATGTGGATTCAAAGACACAGAAAAAGCTCAACAAACATAACTGAATACAATGTGTGATTTGCAGATTGGGTTCTGGATTGACGGGTGTGGGATTGCTATAAAGAACATTACTAGAAGAATTGGCAAATTTAAAATAAGAATCTCTAAATAATATTGTTCTACCAATATTAATGCCACAAATTTGGTTATTGTGCATTAACAATATAAGAAAATGTATTTTTTCCTTAGGAAACTAATAGTAAAACATTTATAAAGAGGCATGAGAAAAGCCGGGCATGGTGGCTCAAGCCTGTAATCCCAGCACTTTGGGAAGCTGAGACAGGAGAATCGTGAGTTCAAAGCCAGCCTCAGCAACGGCAAGATGCTAAGCAACTCAGTGAGACCCTGTCTCTACATAAAACACAAAATAGGGCTGGGGATGTGGCTCAGTGGTCGAATGCCCCTGAGTTCATTCCCAGTACCAAAAAAAAAGAGGCATGAGAAAAAGTAATTGTGGCAAAATGTTAGCAGTTGGTATATTGTGGTAAAGTTAAATGGGATTTATTGAAATATTACAATTCTCTAAGTTTGGAATTAGTTACAAAAAAAATATTTTTTAAAGATTACCATTCTGTCTTCTAGTCACAGGGTCCTTTCTAAAAAGATAGGCTGATTAGAAGTTTATTGTGGGCCTCCATGTGAAAGGTAGTAGTGGGCTTTGGATAGGGCATTAGTGGCAGAAATGGGGAGGACACATTTGCAATATATTTTACAGGTAGAACCAACAAAACTTGCTGAGAAATTAGATGTGAGGGATAAAAGAAAGGGAATAAAAAAGTTTAATGTCTTATGTTAGTAATGGTACCATTCACCACTACCAGGAGATAGCCGAGAATAGCTATAAATCCATGAAATTGATCTCAGAGAGGATGAATTGACAGTACTGGAGAAAGGGATAAATATAGCAACTGAGTTCTCCAGGAAGAGAGACAAAATGGAAGTGGGAGCATGTGTGAATGGATTGTCCATTTATGGGAGCAAGGACATTCCTTACCCCATGTTATGGACAGAAATATGTTTCCCCAAATTCATATGTTGAAGCTCTAACCTGAAGCACCCCAGAATTTGAATGTATTTGGAGTCAGGGCCTTTAACAAGGTGATAAAATCCATGTAACTTGTGTCATAAGAAGAGGATATTAGTACACAGATACATACAGAGGGAACTCTCCTGCTAAGGACACAGGGGCAAGGCAGCTGCCTGCAAGCCAAGGAGAGCTGCTTCAGAAGACATCAACCTTGATGACACCTTGATCTTGAACTTCTAGCTCCAGAACTGTGAGGAAATAGATATAGGTTGTTTGAGCCACCCAGTCTTATGGCAGCCCTAGCAAGATAGACATTGTCACAGAAAGAGAACAAGTATAAAGGTCCAGGATAGCTTGTGGATTTATGATGGAAAGTTAGAAGAGTTCCCATCTAATTGCTTCTATTTTTTTTAATCAAGTATGAGGTCAGGTCATTGATTGAGAATAAGAAGTAAAGAAGTTGTAGAAAGTTTGAGACAGGATGTTATGAAGAGGTAAGATATAACTGTCAATTTCTTGGAAAAAGTAAGTGAACAGATGATTTAGATAGAATATTTGTACCATTTTTTTGGAATGTTTGTCCTATTTTTGTTTTATGCATAATAAGAGTACACCTTTGGACTCGAATGGATTTCAAGATTTGGCCCATCACTTTTCAGGAAGGTCATTTTGATACAAATTTCTAAAAACAGGAATGGGGCAAACCTACCTCATAATGTTGTCTTATGAGGAATCTACAAGTTAGCATATATAAAATGCTGACCACTCATTCCTTCACACAGTAAGTGACTTAGATGTGGCCATTAAAAATAAGCACCCAAATAGAAAAAAAAATTATTTACAATCATAATTTTTCTAACTTTGCACAAAATTATAAGCAGATTACATTCTTCATATTAAACATCTTTATATGCACTTTCAATGAACAGTATATATATATATATTTATATATATTTTTATCAACCATCTTTACTATACCCATTCCCCTTTCCTGCCCCCCACCTCCCCCATGTCGTGTCCAGTGTTTCTCTATTTCT
>PVHX01012972.1:0-23212 GCA_004024805.1 Geosciurus inauris | reverse complement strand
CAGCTTCTGAAAATTTGTTTTTTTTCTGTTATGTTTGATAACATGTATTTAAATGCAACTTTTGAGAAAAATAAATAAAAATTAAAATTAAAAAAAAAAAATAAGCACCCAATATTTCAGAATGAGTTGAATGGTCTCCAGATACTGTACAATGATGGGTGTAGAAATCTAATATCTTCAAGAGAAACACAGATCTGATTATTTGTCCTAGTCTTTCTCCCCCAAATATCTTCATTCTGTTTTAATGAAATGAAAGAACACCAAAAAGAGTTTTTATTGTACATAAACATTTCTAATTTGTGGACCATTTTATCAGTACTGTCTGTTTTTCCTTCAAAGGCCTAATAATGTGATCATTTTAATTGCCATATGTGCCATTACTTTACTAACATCTGTCTCCCCCTCAAGACTTAATGCCACACACCCAGAATTTGTTTGTGTTCTCTCATTATAGTGATCTAGCATTGAGCATGTTCTGCTGAACACCACGGATCATTCTCATGATGTACAATAAATGGATACATGAATGGAAATCAGTGACACTTGTCAGAGCACATAAACTTAGGGTTAAGAAGTCATGACAGTTCTGTGTCCCCTGAAGTTCTGGTATTATACAGCATCTCCTCATTAGTACAATCTTACAGTGACCTATTATTGTCAAGTGAACAAAATGTTTTCCAGCTGGATTTAATATTTTCACTTTGCTATTGTGTATGGTCTGACCTGATAGTCCCAATAAACACATTAAACCAATTAAAGACAATTTGAATGGGAATCATCTTTAAAGTTATATTGCACTTTTATTATGTGCATTCCTTGTTTCTTTTAGACTGGGTACATGAAGCCAGTATTTATTTTCAGTTACAATGATCTCAAGACTTATTCCATCAAAATTCTTGATCCAATGTTATATTTCCAATATTTGATCAATAAATATTTCAAAAAGGATAACTTAAAATTTTACACTTTCAGCTATATTTGTAAATATGACCTCATTTAATCCTTACAACAAGCAATCCCTTAGATAAGATAAATAGTATTGTCACAGAGCTTCAATGAGGAAATAGAAAAATCTATGAAATCAAAATTCACCTAAATGCACACAGCTGGGTTGTGGCAGAGCTGAGCTTCACTGGTCTTCTGACTTTCATTGCAGGGTCCTGCCATTCAAATGCTGGCTTTGTTTTAAACTGCTAGTATTACTCTAAAATTCAGAAAATTCCCAAGGATGCCAAGTTACACACAGAGACTGAGTCTGTTCTCTAGGAAAACTGAGAATTAGTGTCAGAACTGGAATTAGAACACAGAACTTTAAAAAAGCCTAATACTTTTTCATGCATGTTGAATTGTCTCCAAATCCCAGAAGTTTAATCCCAGTGGGGTAGATGAGTACATCAGATGCATTGGAGCATTTTGAGATCATGGTTATTCATTTCAGAAAATACTCATTTATGTCTACAAGATGCCCTCTTCTAAGAGCCAGGAAGTTTCCACATTCTTGGTGGTCTAGGCAAAACTTTTGAGATTATACAGACTTCTATTGATCTATTCTCCTCAATTCTTAATCTTTAGGAAAAAATTCCATGAAGAAGACTTTCATATCTGGCCAAGACTGCGGTAACAAGGACCAGATTCACCTTCCCACTGGGAAAATAAAAGCCAGAAAATGTATAAGGACCAAGTTTTTGAGAACCTTGACATCAGGCAACTAGGAAGGTGATCCCTGAGAGACAAGCCAATAAGGTCATTCTTATAACTGTTTCAGCTGATGGTCTAGAGGGATGATATGGTCTGAATGTTTGTGTCTCACCCAAATACCTATGTTGAAATCTAAAGATCAATGTGATAGTATTGAGAGATGAGACCTTCAGGAGAGGATCAGGTCATGAAGTCTCTACCTTCATTAGAGGAGTTACTGTCCTTATAAAAGAGGCCTAAGGGGCTTGTTCACCCTTCTGTTGGGCGAGGACACAGATAGAAGGTAGTTCCTTCAAGCAGAAAGTGAACCCTCACCAGATACCACATCTTCCAGCACCTGAGCTTATTCTTCCCATCTTTCAGAACTGTGAGCAATATATTTCCATCAATTATAATTATGAATTACCCATTGTGAGGATTTGGTTACAGAAGCCCAAATGGACCAAGACAAGGAATTTTCCAGACTGTGGTGCAGGGAGGGGGAATCCAAGCAGAGAACCACAAAATCTCTGAGATGAGGAGATGAAATTTGAAGGCTGGGGAGTCCAGAGCAGCCAGACTTCACAGAACAAAGTATCTATTTGAAAGAAGAGCACAGAGAGCAAACCCTAGAGGATTTTAGAGTACAGATGAGGAAAATGCTGATTAACAAACACATGTGAGGAAATTAGCAGAAGCCAGGGAAAGCCCATGAGAAAGCATTGGAAGGATTGGTTACCTCACTCACACAGGGCAGAGAATGGTGTCTGATACCACCAGTCAGGCTGAACAATGCCATAATTCATGAGGCACTGAGCAAAGTATGAGGGAGGGTCTTGCGGTCTTGCCCCAGTTGAAGCCAATAATTGGCTTTAGACAAAAAAAAAAAAATGTTCTGGCCCCATTTAAATTTTAAAAGCAAGTCATTAAAGGATCAAATCATTTTCAAGGAACTTAGCTGAATCCCAGAATACCGGACCAGAATATGTATAAGAATATAAAATATTCAGTACCCAATAAGGTAAAATTTGCAATGTCTGCTATTCAACCAAAGATTCCAGGGATTCACACAAGCAGAAAAGTAAGGGCTCATATTGAAGAGAAAAATGCGTCAAAACCAACTCAGAGCTGATGCAACTTAGAATTAGCAGACAAGGACATGGCAACCATCATTCAACATGTTAAGGAGAGACAGAGTAGGAAAGAAGAGGCCATTCTGTTAAGTGGTGGCTTCTTCAGTCTCAGGCTTAAGCAGCATGGCTGTTTCCCCAGAAATCAGCTCCAGCAGGGCACAGTGGGTAGCAGCATCCAGCAGGACACAACTACTCCTAAAAAACACTTTGGTGGTTCCGTTGAGGAGCGCCTCCAAATAGGCATCTCCTTTCAAAACACTTTCCCCAGCATTGAAGAGAGGATATTTCCAGAAAATTCCAGTGGTGCCACACCACAGTGACTTTGTTACCACTAATGAGTCATAGCCAGGCCTTCTCCAATAAGTACTTCCCTTAGCTTGGGGATGAGTGTGTTCTTTGGGTGCTCTATCATAGCCCAAGAGATAATGGCTATTCCTGATATTAGCTATTCCTTTTATTTAGAATTTTTATTTGCTAAAAATCATTTCAATAATTGGCACTAGAATTGTGCTAGAATAAAAAGATTTTAAAGTAAATATAGAGAGATACACCATGTTCATGAGTTGGAATATTTGATATTAAGATGTCAACACTCTCAAAATGGACTGACTGATTCCAAGCAATCCCAAACAAAATTCTAGCAGGCTATTTTATAAAAATTGGTAATCAGATTCTAAAATCCATTTGCAATACAAAGTAAGCATAACTAAAACAAATATGATAAAGAAGAATAGATTGGGAGAGTTTGTATTAACTATTTTAGGACTTATTGTAAAGTGACAAACCAGAATAGGGTGACATTGATACAAAAAGAGCTAAGTAGGTAAAGGAACCAAAATAGAGTTTAAAAGTCGACCACAAATATGCAGACAACTGATATTAACAAAGGTGCAAAGGAATTTAAGTGCAGCATGAATAAGGTTTTCAAGGAATGGTGCTGAAACAATTGGAAATCCAGATGCTCCTCTCCCTAAAATGGGACTTTGAGCAAAACATCCACCATGCACAAAAATCAGGACAAAAATCACATACAAAAACATATTTAAAAGGTAGTGCACCATGATCAAGTGGGGTTCATTCCAGGGATGCAGGCCTAGTTCAACTTACAGAAATCAAAAACCGTGATTCATCACATCAATAGACTTAAAGACAAGAATCATATGATTATCTCAGTAGATACAGAAAAAGCATTTGACAAAAATACATCACCCCTTCATGTTCAAAAACCTAGAAAAACTAGAGGCACTAGGAACATAGCTCAATATTATAAAAGCTATATATTTTAAACCCAAGGCCAAAATCATTCTAAATGGAGAAAAATTGAAAGATATTCCTTCTAAAAACTAGAGCAAGACAAGGATGCCCTCTTTAACCACTTCTGTTCACCAGAGTCCTTGAAACCCTAGCCAGAGCAATCAGACAAAAGAAATAAATTAAAGGGATATGAATAGGGAAATAAGATCTCAAACTATCCATATTTGCCAAAAACATTTTTCTATATTTAGAAGACCCAAAAAATCCACTAGAAAGCTTCTAGAACTCATAAATGAATTCAGCAAAAGAGTAGGATATGAAATTAACACCCATAAATCAGTTGCATTCCTATACATCAATGATGAATCAGCTGAAAGAGAAATCAGGAAAACTATCCCATTCACAGTAGCATCAAAAAATAAAAATAAAACATTTGCAAATCAATCTAACAAAAGAGGTGAAAGACCTGTACAATGAAAACTGCAGAACACTAAAGAAAGAAATTGAAGAAGACCTTAGAAAATGAAAAGATTTCTCATGTTCTTGGATAGACAAAATTAATATTGTCAAAATGGTCATATTACCAAAAGCACTCTACAGATTTAATGCAATTCCTATTAAAATTCCAATGATGTTTTTCATAGAAATAGAAAAAGCAGTCATGACATTTATTTGGAAAAATAAGAGACTCAGAATAGTCAAAGCAATTCTCAGTAAGAAAAAATGAAGCAGGAGGCATCACAATACCAGACCTTAAATTATACTACAGAGCTGTAGTAACAAAATAGGCACAGTATTGGCACAAAAACAGACATGTAGACCAATTGTACAAAATTGAATATACACAGACAAACCCACATGAATATATCATAGTATTACTATGAGAATATTATGAGAATATTATCTCATGTAGACAAAGGTGCCATAAGCATACATTGAAGAAAAGATAGCCTCCTCAACAAATGGTGCTAGAAAAACTGGAAATACATATGTAGTTGAATTAATTTGAACTCCTATCTCTCATACTGCCCAAAGCTGAACTCAAAATGAATTAAGGACCTAGGCATTAGACCAGAGACTGTGTCTACTATAAGATAAAGTAGGACCAAGTCTCTACCACGTCAGCTCAGGAACCAACTTTCTGAACAAGACTCCTAAAATGCATGAAGTAAAATCAAGAGTCAATAAATAGGATGGTATCATACTAAAGCATCTTTATAGCAAAGCAAACAATCAAGAATATGAAAAGAGAGCCTACAAAATGGGAGAAAATCCTTACCATCAGCACCTCAGGCATTAATTTCCTTGATATATAAAGAACTCAAAAAACTCTACACCAAAAAAACAACCCAATCAATAAATGGGGTAAAGAACTAAATAGGCACTTCACAGAAAAAGAAATATGGTCAACAAATATATGAAAAAATGTTCAACATCTCTAGCAATTAGAGAAATGCAAATCAAAATGACACTGAAATTTCAACTCACTCCAGTCAGATTGAATACAACTATCAAGAATACAACTAATGATAAATATTGGTGAGGAAGCAGGAAAAAAGGTACAGTCACATTGCTAGTGGGACTGAAAATTGGTGCAACCTGTCTGGAAAGCAGTATGGAGATTCCTCAGAAAACCTGGAATGGAACCACCATTTGACCCAGCTATTCCACTCCTTTGATTACACCCAAAGGACTTAAAATCAGCATACTACAGTGATGCAGCCACATCAATGTTTAAAGCAGCTCAATTTACAATAGCAAAACTATAGAACCAACATAGGTGCCCTGCAATGGATGAATGAATAAAGAAAATGTGGTATATATACACAGTAGAATATTACTCAGCCACAAATAAGAATGAAATTATGGCATTTGCTGGTAAATGTATGGTGCTGGAGACTATCATGCTAAGTGAAATAAGCCCATTTCAATAAACCAAAGGCAGAATATTCCCTCTGATATGTGGATGCTAACCCACAACAAGAGAGAGGAAGAATAAAAATTCATTTGATGAGACAAAGGGGAACAAAGGGAAAGGAGGAGAGTTAGGAATGGGAAAGACAGTGGAATGAATTGGACATAACTTTCCTATGTTCATATATGAATACATGACCAGTGAAACTCTACATTATGTGCAACCACAATATTGGAACAAGTTATACTTATTTTACATATGTATACTATGTCAAAATGCACTCTGTTGTCTTGTATATTTAGAAAGAACAACAATAACAAAAGGAGGCCAAGTGGATCATAGGCCCAATTGTGAAACCTAAAATTGCAAGACTTTCTATGGAAAACATAGGGGAAAATTATTGACATGTTAGACAAAGACATTTTAGGTCTCATACCCTGAGTACTAAACATAAAAGAAAAAATAATAACCGAGATTTATCAAAATGTAAAACTTTTCCATTTCAAAAGATGTTATTAAGAAACTGAGAAGACAAACAATAAAAATAATTGGAAGTTATATATGATAAAGTACTGTGTCCTACTTCTGTCTCTGTCTCTCTCTCTCTCTCAAATTCATTCATTAAAAGAACAAAGAAAAATTCCACTTTAAAAAAATGGCCAAAGTAGTTGACCAGGTGTTTCACCAAAAATAAGTCATTATGGAGATGCAAATTAAATCATAATCAGATGTCTCTTGATACTTAGTAGAATTCTCAAAATGAAGAAAACTGACCATACCAAGCATTGTCAAGGATATGGAGAACAAGAACTCACATTCACTGTTGGGAATGTAAAAAGGTATGAGCATTTTGCAGCAGTTTGTCAATTTCTTCAGAGGTTAAGCATGCACCAGCCACACGCTCTCTACGTTTCCTCACAGTTGCTTAAGCACCAGAAAAGAAAGCATTGGTCACGGCGCAGGGGCCACTCACACAATGTGTTACACAAAAATGTTCAGAGCAGCCCTGTTCATAATAGCTACAAACTAGAAATAACCCAAATGCCCATCTACAGATAAGTAAATAAACATGCTGTGGTTTATGCTAAAATAGAATGCTACTCAGCAATAAAAGGGAATGACAAGTGACACTTTCAGTGACATTGATGAGTCACAAAATAATTAGGCCTAGGAAAATAAGCCAGACACAGAAGAGTGTGTATTGAATGATGTCATTTGCACAAATTCTAGAAAATGCAAATGAATTTATGGTACAGAAGGAAATCAGTGATTGCTAGGGGATGGCAAAGAGAGGGGGGAGGAACTGCAAAGGGGAAAGAGGGGACTTTTGGAAATGATAGGTATGCCCACTATCTTCTTGGTGGTGATAATCTCACAATTGTATACTTATGCTAAGGACTTTAAAATTCTAAATGTTTTGCAAATTTTTATAAACATTTAAAATTATACATTTTAAATATATATAGTTGATTGCATATTGATTATACCTCAAATTGTGAGGTATGTATACCTTTGAGAGAATATTAAAGATGGTATTAAAGCATTTTATAGTTTCAAACACCAAAAATGATGATTGACAAGCTTGTTTTAAACTGTCTTTATTTTTCTTAAAAATGAATAATTGAGCTGGCGATGTTGCTCAGTGATAGAACGCTTGTGCTGCATGAGTGAAGCCCAGAGTTTGATCCCTAGCACTGCAAAAAAATAAATAAATGTAAAATAAAAATAACTATATTCTCAAAAGAAAATTCTAGGAAGAGTTGGTCCTTCCACTAGTTCTTAAGTAGGTGTTTTTGCTTTCTAAGGTAGTTGCATCCAGGTATGCACTGCCATAGCTCATTCACAGTAAATTGTGTTTAGGCTAATTTCTCCTATGCTCCCACATATCGCCAAAAGCTTTATTACTTCTTTACCTCTGGTTCTTGTTAAATTTTATTCATTTCTACAACTGTGATCAGAGCCAAGTTCAGTCAAGTGATATGAAGTCATGCTATGTATCAGCCTGTTTCCACGAAAGTCTTCGTTGCTAATGGTCAAGACATCCTTTGAAGCTGAACTGTAGATTCTTCAGATGGGATCTTTTTTAATCATTTGTGAGTTAGAAACAAGAAAGGAAAGTCAAATCCCCTCAGCCTCTGTGTTATATCAAGCAGAAAAATGGAGCATAAAATGAATTTAGTGAATTATCAAGCATCATATATCCAATGGTGTTCTTTGTTAGGCTGTGAGCGGCAGGGAGTTCCCATTCATTTGTCTATAAACATCAAATATCACTCTCTTCGTTGTCTGTTTCCTGGTGGTGCATGCATAATTTGTGCCAATCAGAGTTCCCTAAATCCAGTGGCTGGATTTATTTGTTGTTTTTTTTCACACAGTGATGTAAAATAATAATGATGGCAAGCATTGTAATAAATATTTCTGGAACATTATATGTGCCAGCCACTGGGCAAAGCCCTTTTTACAAAGTATGTCATTTAATTCTCACAACAATAATAAAGAGAATATATAATTAGTGACCTTATTTTACAGATGAGAATCTGAAGCTTAGAGACCCAAACTAACTAGCTTGACAGAAGGTGTCAACAGCCACTTCCTCCAAATAACATACACTCAAGTCCAGGATGCAGAGAAGTGACAGGAAAACCACTACACACCCATCAAACAGATGGAAATTAGAAGGGATGAAAACCTCTGGGTTTGGCAGGTATGTGGACATCCAGAACTCTTCTACGTTGCTTGAGGGTAAAATGGTACAAACATTCAGAAAATTGCATATGAGCTCCTAGTAAATTTAATCACGTCCTACTCATGACTGGCCATTCCAGTCTTAGGTACATAACCAAAAGAAAAGAGTGAATATATTGACAAAAATTCATTAATTCCTAATATATCAAGCTGGAAACAATTCAAATGTCAATCAACAAGAAGTATAAACAAATTGTGATGAATTCATACCATTGAATACTAGAAAGTAACATCAACAGTAACAGCAAAACAACCAGTGCATGACAACATAGAAAAACTCTGTGGAGTGACGAGAGCCAGGTACAAAAAACACACATCCATCATTCCCTCAGTATGAAGTTCAAGAACAGGCAAAACTTGTATGAGCATGTAACAAAAAATCTCACTGTTACGTGTAACTGATAAAACATATGGGAAAAAAGAATAAGCAAAATTAACTTTTATTGACAGAAAGTATTTCTTTCTGTCGGGGCGAACTGTGAAGTACCGATTGGGACAGAACCCTGGGGAGCTTTCTGAGATGGTGCAGAGATGGGACATATACTCACGTGATATATGAGTTTTTTTTACCATATATCATTTTACCATTTTTACATATGGTATATAGCATATGTAAAAATTCATTGATATTGCACTTAACATTTGTACATTTATGATGATATTCAAATTATTTCTCAATTTAAAAGCAAAGACTAAAGAAAAGGGAGAGAACAAAAGAGAGAGAGAGAGAACTATGAAAGTTGCCATGATTAAAAAAAGAAGAAGAAATTCATCAACAACAGAGCTTGTTTTTAAGCCCTGGCTTTGTTCTTATCACCATTCTGGTGCACTGCTTCCCATAAATGCTAACCAAAGTGTTTGGCATAAAGTAGGTGCTCAGTAAATATTTCTAGATTTAAATAAATGCTTGTGTGAGGAAGAGGAGACAGTTGTGTTCCGGTACTTTCTTTGCAGGATAGCATGGCCTTGCGTGCTGCCTCCTTAGAAAAGAGCAATGCAGCTTGATTTCTCTGCAGTTCCTGAAAAATCTCCCACTGCATTCAACTGTGCATCCTCCCACTGCGGAAAAGCCAGATGCTCTTTCTTTGATCTGTGTTTGTTCAATAGTTACATTGTACATGCTATTAATTAGTCAATTGGGACTTATAATATTTATTTCTTCGTGATCCAAACAATACTAATTCTATTAGGGGCAGAGAGCAGTTGTTGATGTATTTTGGCTTACAGACCTTATTCTGTAAAACATGAGTCTGTGCAAACATTTGCCCTTCAAAATCATTACCAGTCAAAATTCTTTTCTCTTTTTCTGATTTGCATGGCCTTGCAACAACGCATCCCTATCCCAGAGAAACCTCAAAACAATTCAGGCAGTGAATGAATGCTCTTATACATGCTAATAGCTTTGAGTAGTAAATGTCTGTATGCATTTGGTTGTATGTGTGTGACTTGTGCTCATCATAAAAATTTTCTTTCATCTTTAAGAGGATAATCATCCATGGGTAAGACTCAAGCAGTACTATTCCAGGCCACTCCAGGTTTTGATACTGATTTCTCATGCCAACCACAGTATAGGGTTCTCTAATATATAAGAATTAAATGACTATGAAGAGGAATTAGGGGTGTACCCTTGTTTTTACTACTTGGAAAGAATTTTTATACTAAAAATTCCTGGTACATCTCATCAGGGTTCCATTGAGAAGGAGAAAAATGTTATTTTTACTGTTTGGTTCAATTTGATAAGAAGTAGTCTTTTGAATTAAACAGCCAGACCCATAGGGCTTACTTTAGGGACTCAAAAGATTTGCTCATCAGAATAGCTGAATAGCTTTGACTTTTGAATGGACAGAAATTGGTGTGAGCAGGCCACCTGGGTTCTGGCAAGGTCACATGACCCGGTGGAAATGCTGAAAGAGTATGTGCTGCCTTGAGGAAGAATTTTTTTTTCTGAGTTCTTCAGTTTTTGGCTGTTGAAACTACAGCAAAAGGTTAATTATTCCAACATTCCCTCCCTCTTTAGAAAAGAACATATTTTAATCATTGTAAAATCGGATTCAATAAATCTCTCAGATTCAGTTGACTTTCACTTACTTGCCTTTTGAAACTTAGATAAAATGTTTCTATAGTGATTGATTTGTTAACCTGACCCAGTTTTTCGAGCTGAAGTAGAATAATTTTTTAGGTCCTGGAGAGACATCTGTGAAGTGGTTTGAATTCAGCCCTGAAGTCAGACAGATTTGGATTCAGTTCCCATCTCTGCCAAGTGTTTTCTTGTGCACACTGGGTAGTTATAGAGTCCTCTGCACACATTTTCTAATCAATACAACTGGTATGACAATAGGAAGTGTCGGTCTGTGGTTTGGGTGTGATTAAAGGCTTGGTCTCCTGTGGTTCTCCTGGTCCCCAGATGGTTAGGTGGGAGGTGGGGCCTATGAGAAGCACTTAGGTCATTGGAGGCATGAGGTAGTTTGCATATGACCTCTTGCTAGTTCTGGGGCTCCTTGAATTTTCTGGAGAGGAATATTATAAAAGAAAGAAGCCTGGCCCTCCCCACCCTCTCTGCTCCTGGTTCTAGATGTAACCCTTTACTTGTCCCACATGAGCTGCCATCGTTGCAATCCATACCAGGGGATCATGCAGACAAGCCTGTGCTATGCCTTTGGACTTTCAGCCTCCAAAACTGAACGTAAACCTCTTTACTTCATAAGGAGCTTGTGTCAGGCATTCCAAAGTAGTGATGAAAACTGATGAATACTTTCACTGTTTGTTAAGACTATCTGATACAATGCCTGAAAGTACATACCAAATGGCACCCTTACTATAAGGGTTTATCTATTAATATCATTACTGTTGATGTTGGAATAATTGATAGTTTCTAAGCCAATCCTCTAAAGACAGAAGGAATTATCCAATTATAAAGAGTCATGTCTTTACTGATACAATTGGAACTGAATTGGATGAAGGTATAAGGTAGGCTGCGATAACAACTGGAAGGGATTTGGAAGTAACCTGGCCAAACTTGGAATTGGATGTGTGAACTAGTAAGGTTAGCAGGGACGAGTTCCAGAAAAGACTCCAATTAATGGAGCTCATGTAGTTGATGGACACAGGATTGCAAGCAGGAAAAGACTCAGGGAGACCAGGTGAAAGAATCCAAAATCACTGTCCTGAACCTGCCTGGTGATGGCACTGAGCATGACAACAGTCACAGCCCAGATAACCTGACTTTGTCAACCCTTGAAAGTGTCTGACGTTTCTGTATCTTGACTGGATAAATTCTCACTCTGCCTACTTCTTTGCAACACAGTCTCCAAATTCAAAGTTCTGGATAGGTGGGTCCAGTTGGTACACGTGTGTAGTATAGCGCACAGAACTCTTCACTTTCTAAATGGGATTAAGTTTCACCCAGCCTGACTTACTGGGTGGAGGACATCTATGGACAGGAAGAAGATGCTGACCAGTCAGTTTGGGTTAGTGTCTACCTTTGTAAGTGGATAGGATCAAAGTCAGGGATATGAGCTACCAAAGGCAGCCACATGAGTCATTCTGCTACATGATTCATATGTAGAACATAGGTAGTAAGATCAGCCATAGACTAAATGACCCTAGCTGTCATTTTGCTCAGGAAGATATCCATCCTGTCCCCAAGGCAGCCCCTTACCTCCCTCTGTGTGCTCTCAGTATGGTTACAGAAAGAGCTGGGGCTTGACCAATTTGATCATGAAGACTATTTCCTGATGTTGATAATCTCCACAATGCTTGCCAGACTTCAACAGACAAGGTAGTATGGGGCTTTGATGTGGAAGAATGTACACTTGGAAGGATAGGTAAAATTTCCCCTGTGCTTCCACCTCTAGCCACAGCCCAGACCGAGTTCTCATGTTTGGAGAAGGAATTTGGATCTCTTTCTTAAAGAGACAGTTTACTAAGACTTAGTTCAAATATAGAACACAAGAGCAATTCTACAAATTATTGATGCTTTAAAAATAAACATGTGATTTTATAGAGAAATAACAATTTTATAAAGGGGAATTTTGAAAATTAGAGAAAAGGAAGAAAAAACTATAATTTTACCATTCTAACAAAACCACTTTGGACCTTTTGGCCTATTTTCTGTCATGAATCCTTTGTTACTCAAAGCCACCAGGTTATTCCTCTGGAATCTTCTGTAGAAGATAGAATTTGAGGATCACTTATGAATAGATCTTAGTGAACTGGAAGAAGTGGAGAGGGAATAAACCCTGGGTGTTGGTAACAGGGATATGAATCCCAACACTTAAGAAGTAAGAGGAATAACAAAGATACCCATTGATTTCCATGGTCTTCCATGGTATAAGTAAATCGTTAAAAATAACCATAGTCTTAACAAGGCTATGTTTATTAGAGAGAATGGCTTCCACCTAACAAATATTAAATGAAGCATTTTCTAAGTGTCAGGTACTATTGTAAATCTTTTCTAAATATCAACTCATTTATGCATTTAACAACCTATGGGGAAGTATTATTTTAGAGGGTCACAGTTGCCAAGTAGCAGGGCTGGAATTCAACACAGCAGCTTGGCCTCACATCCATACCCTTAACCTTCATTCTATGCTGCCAATTTCTGAGATTTGAATGCTGAAAACAGAAGACAATTGTCATTTTCAAGCCCAGTGCTCTTTGGACCTGCCATAGTCATTCTTCTAAGGAGTTGGCAGTGTGGGACATTGTTTTCCTGAAGTTACTTGAAAAGCAATTCTAAATTTGACATCTTTCCCAAAGGTTTAAGAAAGGTGGGCATCATGGTGCTGCTTTGCGCTCTGGAGAGGGCTACATAGAGCAGATCAGGAAGAAAACAAGTCCACACTGAAGCAGAGACTGTATTTGGTGTTGTTCACCCTGTGGACATTTTCTAGACCCCCTCTAAGAAAAGACAATAAAATAAAAGTTTCCCAATGAGGAAGATGAGATACAAGAGCAAAATTTCACCAGCCAAAACAAAATCCCAAAGTTCCAAATCACCGCAAGTTTCTTTGAATAAAACTTAAAAAAAATATATCTAGAAGCAAATGGAGAGGGTTGAGCAGATGGAGGCTCAGTACAGGAGGCTGCCTGGCAGGCGAGGGCTTCCAAAGGGAATGCTCAACTGGACTTTCTCTACGTAAAATGGTAAATTTCGTATTAACTGCGCTAAGGGATGCCCTGATAGCTAGTAAACTAGTATTTCTGGGTGTGTCCATATGGGATTTTGGAACAGATTAGTTTTTGAATCAGTAGACTGAGTAAAGAAGCAATTCAGGTGAATGTCATCCAATCTGCTAAGGGTCTGAATAGAAAAAAAAGACAGTGGAAGGGTGAATGTATTATCTCTGCTTGGACTGGGGTGTCCATCTTCTGTCTTTGTAGAGTTTGACTCTTGGGTTGGGGAATCTTCAGGCTCAGATGAGGATATGGGGATGTACACCATTGATTTCTGTATTTCTCAGGCCTTTGGGTTTGGACTGGATCTACCCCACTGGCTTTCCTGGCCTTCCAGGTCTTCCTTCATCTTCCTTCCTCCTTAATTCCTTCCTCTCTTAACTCCTCTCTTAATTCTGTCAATTGGATTGGAGAATTGTTAAAAAACTTAATTCTCAGGCTGGGAGTTGTGGCTCAGTGGTAGAGTGCTTGCTTAGCACAGATGAGGAACTGGGTTTGATCCTCAGCACCCCATAAAAATAAATAAAGGCATTGTGTCCATTTACAACTAAAAAAAAGGTTTTAAAAAATTAATCCTCAAAATTGTCAAAGGGAAAGCCACAGTCTCATGGGATAAGTATGATAACTACCCTTACTAACCTACTCCTATTTAATATAAGTGCGTTTCTAATCCTAATAAAAATATTCAAACATGTAGTAGGTAGTAATCCCATTTCAAGGATAATACAAGTGAGAGACCCAGAGGAACTTGCTCAGGGACAGTGACCATGTGTTAGAGCTGGGATCAGAAGTGAGTGAGGTGCACAGGGAAGGAAGTCCATGCTCCTTCCTCCAAACCATGCACCATGTTCTGGACACTCAGAAGATATTCAGGCTTGGTATAGAATTGGTGTTTAAAATAAAGTATTTGTAGATAGGATGATTTAACTCAACACTGGATAGTCATTTCCTCTAAAGCACTTGGCTTAACTGAATGTGAGATGTTGTATCCTGACTTACTTGTCTATTAGCCATGACCCAAAAAATAATTTTTATGATGTACAGATTCCCAAAATCATGGTTCCAAATGTCCAATGAATGAATAAGTGAAATGCAACTTGAGAAGTCGGAACAGAAAGCAGTATGACCTCTCAGCAATGATGTCATGGTACCTCCCCCCAGACCCCCACCTGCCTATTATAAACATTTTCAGAACAGGGATCATAAAATGGCAAGATGCAGAGCGCTCAGCACCTAATGAGTGTAGATATTTCTCAGCCATGCATTATAAAGATCCCTCTAGACCAGGTACTTTGAAATATTCCCTTCCACCAAGTAATTAAGTTGGGTGACTTACCCCCTCCCACATTGACCCCCACCCTCACACGTGGTTTCCTTAATGGCAGCACGACGCACTGTAATGTTCTCAGCAGCACCAGGTGTGGGGTGTAAATCTATCTAGAGGAGTGGAGACCAGGCATGAAGGAAGAAACCTCTTTATGTGCCATTGAGTAACTCTTCCAGGAAGAGGCTAATGGAGAAAAGGCTTTATTTCAGCTTGTCAGTGGTTCTATTCAATAAGAGAAAATATCCCTAGAGAAGGAAATCATGAACTTGAGTACTTGGTACTCTTCCAGAGTTGTAACACTGGACAGGTATGCGCTAATTGAGTGTCTGAATCATTGCAGGATCTGTACTCCTTCATCTGTCACTGTCCAGCTCTGGGCCAGTATTAACCCTTCGCACACTTTGCTGTGCTGTACCCCAGTTGACCTTGGCCTCCATCTGTCTGTGGGTAGGACTTCATGCCTTGTGCCTTGGGAGTGGAGGCTCTCTTTTTGCAGTGGTGTAAATGACACTAGAGTTTAGCCACTAGACTAGAGCCTCATAACCCCCAAGTTATAAAGCCTGTGGGGTGGGCCAGCTGTTTTTTCCTTGGAGGTAGCCACATCACAACAAGTCTGGAGGCCACAGTCTGTGAGCATCAGCTGACCCTGTGTGACCTGAGGGGCATTCCCACCCAGGTTCACTGAGGGCTCCTGCACAGCACAGGCTCAGTGCAGCTCCTCTCTCTCACCTCACTCCTCTTCACATCTTCCTCCCTGTCTTTACCATCTCCTCTCCCCTTTGTCTCCTTTCTTTTCTAGGACTGTGGAAAAGAAGCAATCTAAGTGATTAAAAAAGTAAACACTCATTATAGAAACTTAGGAAGATGGAAAAATTGAAATAAGAAAATTAAGGTCACATGCTTCCATTGAGCTGGTGAGATGATTCCTACTGTGTGTGTATGGGGCTGGGAACAGGGAGACAAAAGCATTCGGCCTTTCTAAGAATTTACTGTGTTTCATACTGCAAAGTCAATTTATTTACTATGAAATAATGTTGAAATGTTAGCACTGACTTATAGTATTTTCCAGTTGTCATGCCAAAGACCACATTCTTCATATTTTAGTGTGATATTTTATAACACTTTTAGTTTCATAAACAGGTTGCAAAAACAGGATCAAGTATTCCTGTATACCTTTAGCCCACTTTCCTAAATGTCAACATCTTCCCACATTTGCTTTATCATGCAATCTGTTTCACTTTTTTTCTCTACAGATGATTGAAATAGGCATTACAAAGAAAAAAATCTTTTTCTCTATAAACTTATGGTGCTTCTTACTCTAAATGTGTGAGTTTCCTCACCAATCAATTTTCCATTTCTCCACAGACATCAGCTGTGTGTTTGAGTCAGCTTTTTCACTGCTGTGACTAAAAAATCTGACCAGAACAATTTTAGGAGGAAAAGTTTATTTGAGGGCTCATGGTTTCAGAGGTCTTAATCCATAGAAGGCTGGCTCCATTTCTTGGGGCTTGAGGTGAGGCAGAACATCATGGTGGAAGAGTGTGGTGGAAGGAAACAGCTCACATACCAATCAGAAAGCAGAGAGAGAGATCGCCACATGACAGATACAAATATATACCCCAAAGCCATGTCCCAATTCCCACCTCGTCCAGCCACAGTCTACCACTTCAGTTACCACTTGGTTAATCCCAATTAGAGGATCAATTCACTGATGGGGTTAAGACTCTCACAACCCAATCATTTCTCCTCTGAACCTTCTTGCATTTTCTCACATGTGAACTTTTGGAGGATTCTGCACATCCAAACCATTAACAGTTAGGTGACCCACAGTTCAATTAGATTCTGACATTATTTACCTAGAATTAGTGGCAGACCCCACAGCTGAAAGGTCTTGGTCCCTCAAGACCACCCCTACCTCAGATGCCAACTGCAAGTCTCAGGTTTCCACCTGCACTTTTGACCAACTAGCCATAGATCCAGCATTCCATGCCCCTTTCTCCAGGTCCAATGACTCCTGATAATGGCTCATAGAATGCAGAGAAACACTTGACCTACATTTATTATTTTATTATAATGTGTGCCAATGAACAGCCAGATGAAGAAGTACATAGGACAAAGTGTGGGGGAAGTAAAATAGCTTCTCTCTGCCCTTTTTAGGCATGCCACCCTCCAGCACGTCTGTGGGTTCCCCACCTGGAAGCATCCCATATCCTTTCTTTGGGGTCTTATGGAGGCTCCAGAGTTTGGGGTGTGGGTAGGACTAAACGTTTCAATCCTCCAGTCACCTGATTGGTTCTTCTGGCAACCAGCCCCCAACCTGAGGCTGCCATGGGTTCCTACCACCAGTCATCTCATTAACTCATTAACGTGCAAGAAGAGACTCCACCCTCCACTGCAGAGATTCCCAGGGTCTTAGAAGCTCTCGCCTCAGGAAATGAGGAATACCACACACAACAAAATATGCTGCTGGTGCCCCATTACTCAGGACATTACAAAGGTTTTAGAAGCTCAGTGCCAGGAACTGGAACAAAGATCAAATATATTTCTTATTATGTAACAGAGATAGACAATTCTTTTTAAAAAAAAAAAAATCATTCGAGAGTTAAGTTGTAAATTGTAACATTGTGCTAATTTATTCCTGATTACTTCAGTATATATTTCCAAAAAACGAGGACATTCTTTTATATGATGATGTATAACACTCAAAGTCAGAAAATTAATGTTGACACAGAAATATTGTTTAATCAATAGACCTTATTTAAGTAATTCAGTTGTCCCACTAATATGCTTTATAACAAAAATAAATTCTATACATGTGTGTTTGTACATCTCTATGTAAATGTGTTTATGTTTGTCATATGTTTATATGTATGCATTTCATGTTCTGGAATCCAACCTCAGCATTCCAGTTGACCTTAATTGTCATTACCATTTAGTCTGCTATAATTTAGGAAGCTCCTCACTCTTCCTTTTTTGACCTTGACAATATTGATGAGGAAAGGTCATTTAGTTTGTAAAATATCCATCAATTTAGGTCAGTCTGATGCTTCCTTATAACTGGACCTGAGCTTTGTATTTTTGGCAGGAATACCCAGGTCTGTTGAGTTAGAAGATACATAGTAACTATCCCAATACTGGGGATATTAACCATGAATATTTTATTAAAGTAGTGTCTTCCAAATTTCTTCACTCTACACTTCCTATTTTAGCCTTTGTAATTAATTTTCTAATCAAGTTTCTTGTGGGATATACTACCTATTCAATCCTATTTCTTATATTATTTTGATCAGGATTTTAATATTTGCATATTTCTCCATATGGATAGATGGATCAAAATTTTTCAAAATACTTACCTAATGTTGTTCATTTACATTTTGGCCATTATTTCATATTCTAAATAACAATGAGGCATAATGTACATATCCTTATGTATTTATTAGACTGTGATTATATTAGTTGAAGTAGAAACATTAGGCCAAAATGTGAAACCCCAAGATCATTTATAAATATTTCCAAAATCTTTCTCAGACTGATTATACAAACATCCTTCCCAATTGCCTTAGACACCTTGGGCTGTGCGTTAGTTAGCTTTTCATTGCTGTGATAAAAATACCTGACATGAACAACTTAAAGGAGGAAAAGTCAATTTGGGTTCACAGTTTTAGAGGTTTAGCCCATGGCGAACAAACTCTATTGCTCTGGGCCCAAGGTGAGGCAGAATATCATGGCGGAGGGGCATGGTGGAGAGGTGCTGCTCCATTCATAGCAGCTAGGAAACAGAGAGAAAAAGGAAAGGGGCCACAGGGAAGAGTCACTCTTCCAGGGAATGCCCTAGTGACCCACCTGCTCCAGCCATACCCCACCTGGCTCCAGTCACCACCCAGGTGACAACTAGGATGAACTGATGAGGTTACAGCTCCCACAATCCAACCACTGCATCTCCAAACATTCCTGCATTAACATGGGAGCTTTTGAGGGACATCTCACATCCAAACTTAAGAGGCAGCTACACAAAATATCACAGATTGAGTGGTTTACAAAGAACAGAAATTTATTTCTCACAGTTCTGGAGGCTGGGAAGCCAAGGCAGAGGCAGATTTGGCGATTGAAGAAGGCCCTTTCCTGGATCCTAGAGCACTGGCTTGTTGCAATGTCCTCACATGGCTAAAATGCAGAGGGAGTGTTTAGGGACCTCTTTAAAGGAGTTCTAATTCTATTTAGGAGGGTTCCACGCTTATGACTAACCACAGCCCAGAGCCCCTCCTCTAACTCTAGCATTTGAACTTGGATATAAACAGTCTACAGCACCATTATTTAAACAATCTTTTTTTTTCTTTTTCTTTTTTTGGGGGGAGAGGGAGGAGGGGTGCAGGGGATTGAATCCAGAGGAGCTTTCCCACTGAATTACCCTCTCAGTCCTCTTCATGTTTTTTTGGTGGTACCAGGGATTGAACTCAGGGGTACCCCACCACTAAGCCACATCCTCAGCCCTATTTTGTATTTTATGTAGAGACAGGATCTCACTGAGTTGCTCAGTGCCTCGCCATTGCTGAGGCTGGCTTTTAACTTGTGCTCCTCCTGTCTCAGCCTCCCAAAGTGCTGGGATTACAGGTGTGCGCTACCGTGCCCTGCCTCTTAAATTTTTATTTTAAGACAGGGTCTCTAAGTTTTTAGGGCTTTGCTAAGTTGCTGAGGTTGGCCTCTAACTTCCATCCTCCTGCCTCAGCCTCCCCAGCAACTGGTATTATAGGCATGCACCGCCATGTTGGGCTTGTTTTTGTTTTGTTTTAAACTGTAATGGCATTATCACTATTCTTTCTTCTTGCCCATTTGAGAGTCAAGTTTCTAAGGATGTATTTTAGAATGTGGATTCCTGAATTTTTTCCTGCTGTTGCTTAGAAAGTGGCATGAAAATGTCACTCTCGCCCTAATAAAGAGAAAAGCCATATAATCTGTAAAATAATAACATTTCCTGAGCTCATTAGAGAGCTAAGGTTGTAAGACAAATAAAGAAGCTTATTCCAAAGAGTGACCGGAGTCCTTGAGGAGAGATGGGCACATGAACTTATAGCCAGTGTATCAACTTAGAATAATCACAAGGCAAATTCACACTCAGGTGCAAGCTCACTATCACAGGCCTGCACTAGACACAAGGGGATGGCAACATACTGTTGAGGACTTTGAAGGTTGGGGTGCACTGGAGATGATGAATGACAGCATAAAACATCAAAGCTACTGGACTCACTCACTACATTGACTCTGTCCATGGCACTTCCGCCCAGGCAGGAGCACAGAACATGCTTATCACGTGGACTAAGTACTCCGCACCTCAGTGTTCATCTTCCTTCTACATATGATGCTGGACATTCAATAAAAATAAATTAGGAGATATAAAAAATTTTGAAGCAGGATAAAATGGCCCACAATCAAGAGATGAATCTATTGTAGGACAAGTCTGAGAGATGATTCAGCTGTTGGAATGTCCAAAAGAATCTTTAAAATAACTAGGATTGGCTGCTGGGTCTAATGGAGAGAGATCCATAAGATACTTCACCCTGAATCAGGCTATAAAACTTAGACCTATGGAGAAAGCAAGTACCCGAAGGGCCTGGAAATGAACGGCAGGGAAGGGACTCTGGAGAGTGCATGCTTGTTTGAGGAAGGGGATGTGAGGGATTTTAGGAGGGCATCTCTGACTCCAGCTGTTAGCCTGGGATAAGAGAAGTCAACTCACAGCCAATTATGATTGGAAACGAGGGGGATGGGCAGGTCTTTCTGGCACAAAAATCAGAGCTTTAATAAAGCTTGGACAGCAGGAATACCGAAGAGGGAGAGAATCCTAGGAGGAAAGGAGCCAAAGAGAGCAATCCAAATCCTGTGTGGACATATGTGGGAGCAGACGCCACCCAGCTGAAGAAAAGCCTAAGACCTAGAATGAAAGTACAACTTTAGCCTGAGTTTGCAACTCAAACCCAGCCACAGATTTCATCTTTTTCTTGGGACCCCGGTGCTGACTGATGATGTTTTGCAGACCCAGGCAGGACATTCCATCATCAGCCACGTGACATGTGGTGTCCTTGTTCCCACTTTCCTTTGATGGGCATTTCACTCATTAATTCATCGACCACTGGGAGCCACCACCAAGCAAGCATTTGTGCATCCCCAAATTGGTTTTTCCTTTCAAGCCACAAAGCGACTAAAAAGGTAATATGTATCACCTTCTTTTTCTTTTCACTTGAGAATTGGTGTGCGTGTGTGTTTGTATGTGTATTTGTGTGCGAGAGAAAGACACACACACACACACACACACACACTGGGGATGGAACTCGGGGCCTCATGTGTGCCAGCTAACAGCTCTACCACTACTACACTTCCAGCCCATTTTATTTTTTATTTTGAGTCAGGGTTTTGCTAAGTTGCCCAGGCTAGCCTCTAACTTGTGATCCTCCTGCCTCCATCTCCCAAATAGCTGGGATTATAGGTATATGCCACTCAATCACGCAAGAATCAATTACTTTTTTTTTTTTTAGTCCTTTTGGGTTATATTCTGGATTGGTAAGTTCCATGCACTCAGTTATTTTTCTCCAGTAGGTGCTCTTTTCTTCAAATAATAAACTTCACAATAGTCAATAGTCTTATAAAGTCTTATAAATTGTTCTGGACTCTGAACTGGGAGCTAAGGATTTGACAGTGAATAGAACAACAGTGTTCTTCAGCATCATGGAGAGAAATAGAAATATGACAAATAAACTGATAGGTAAAACATTGCTAAAGTGGTTGGTGTTATAAAGACAAATAGATGATATGCTAGATCAGGGTTCAATAAACTTTTTCAGCAAAGGGCTGGGTAGAAAACATTTTAGGCTTTGCAACTATTCTCTTAACTATTGTAACATGAAAGCAGACATAGATAATATATGATTGAATAAGAATGGTAGGGTTCCAATAAAACTTACACACACACACACACACACACACACACACACACACATACACTCAGGGAGCAGGTTTGACCCATAGGTCAAAAATGTCCAACTTCTGAGCTAGACAATAAAGGTCAACTATTCTTTATACTTTAGGTAGGGTGGCTAGAGAAGACTACTCTGGGAGACATATTCTAGCTGAAACTTCAGGAAGTCCCGGTGTGTTCTGGGAAGGAGCAAGCTTGGGTTGTTCTAGGACCTGTCATAAGGCTAGTATTGCTGCACTATGGTTGGCAAGTGGAAATTCAGTAAGAGAATAGACAAGGAAGACCATGGGAGGCTTGAGGTCAGGGTGAGGAGTGTTGGTTTTCTTCAGTGCAAAAGAAATTTATTGAAAAGTTCAAAAGTGGAGTGATGTGACCTCTAATTTAAATCTTTCTGTTGTGGAAAGTGGATTGCAAAGGGGCAAAAGGGACACTGAGGAACCCGGCCCAGAGGCATTTGGATGAATCCAGAGAGAGACAGTTGAAATTCACTTGGTGTCCATACACTACTATTATTTGCTCTGTGAGCGCCTGTCACTCGGTGAAGTAGTTAAGAGTATTCAAAATTAAAATCTAGGAACCAAAATAACTTGCCCAAGGTGATAGAGGTGGAACCTGAGCCCAGGAAAGATACATTCTAGAGTCCGTCTTACCCACTCTCTCAATGTATTCTGCCCTTACGTTGCCCTTCCCACCCTGCCTAGGGCTGTGCCGTGCTGCTGAATGGCTTCCAGCGCTCCTTGGCCCACTACACCAGGATCCAGCAGCAAGCCGTACCACCTTTGGCTTTGGCACTTACTACAGCCAAAGGCCTGTGTGTGATGCCTGGGTGCGAGGAGCCAGCCTTCTTCTTGTCTCTGAGAGCAGGTGCCAGAGGATGTGCACAGCTGACACCTGGCTGAGTGTGGGAAAAGGCACGGAAAAGCATGGAGATAATGTCATTGTTCAGAGATCCTTACGTCGAATATAGTGAAAATGCTTTCCATGTCAGGTTTCTTTGTTCTTAAGGACTGACTTAA
>PVHX01012971.1:0-56811 GCA_004024805.1 Geosciurus inauris | reverse complement strand
CGTGATGAAGATTTGGACCTACTTTCTCCTCAATTAGCCACAGGGTCTCTGGTCTAATTCCTAGGTCTTTGATCCACTTTGAGTTGAGTTTTGTGCATGGTGAGAGATAGGGGTTTAGTTTCATTTTACTGCATATGGATTTCCAGTTTTCCCAGCACCATTTGTTGAAAAGGCTATCTTTTCTCCAATGTATGTTTTTAGCACTTTTGTCTAGTATGAGATACTTTGTACTCTTAACTCTTTTGCATGATCAGCTCTAGGAATCTTGTGGTTAGCAACACTGCTTTCCTTACTATGCACCCCACAAAGCTCACCCACCTCAGTCCATGCCCTAGGCCTCCTCTAGCAGCTCCTCTGTTGTGTGTGTATGTGTGTGTGTGGGTTGGGGGGGAAGATATCATCCTCCCTCCCATTCTGCCCTCTCCTTCCATGTGTCCTTCTCTCAGGGCCAGAAAAACACAATATTCTTATAATTAACACACTGAGCTCTATGTATGTTATAGAGACTAGGCATTAAACTCTCTCAGATATTATCAGATTATTTCATCTTAAGTAACATAGTTTTGCAAAAACTGTCAGATTCAAAACTAGAATGTAAAGAGTTGTTTTCCCTTAAGAAATCCAATTCTGAAATCTCCAAATTTTACTTTAGGAAGACAATTTCCTGGTGGACTGTATGACCCTCTGTGCTGATTTTACTTGTTACGGATTTATTTGTTTGGATTATTGTTGTAGAAACTCTTGCTTCAAAGCAGGCACTGACCTTTGACACCTGTTTCTGGATGTGGAAAAAGCTCTTTCTAAAGCCTTTAGAATGACTGAGTTGGATGTCCACATTCACTGTATTAAATTGTCAGGGATGACAAAGGAAAATAAGGAGTTCAAAATGTTATCTTTAATGGCATGCTCGCAAGCTGTTGCCTTTCTTGTATTTTCCAGTGTTGTCTGCAGAACGTTGGTTCTCCATGTTACTTGTATCCTGAAAATGGCCTCTCTAATAGTCTGAGTCCTACAGCTCTGGTGTATTATGTGACTGTTCTGTGGTTTTTTGTTTTTTGTTTTTTACAGACAGCTTTGTCCTTTTTGTCGTAGATCATGGTTTAGTCACAGGAAGGGGGATGTTAAATGCTTCAGAGAGATTTTTAGCTCAGGTACTGAACTGGAAATGGAATTCTTCTTGTATTGAGATGTAAGAGCCCTGAGGATTCCTGGGCAAAGCCACTGCTTTCTCCCAGTCTTCCAGATCAGGATTTTTCTTTAAGTGCTTCATACTCATTCTTTTGAGAATTATTATTATTTCATACTCAGTCTTTTGAGAATTACCCTTGCATATCATATTCACAATTTATATTTCCCCAGAAAAGTTTGTACTCTATCTTACACTTAGGTAGAATTTTGACTTCTTTAAACACTTTCCTAAGAAGTCAGTTGGTGTCTCCTCTAGACCATTAGCTCATCGGATAAGACTAAATCTCTGAAACTTAAAATCAAGAAACGTAAAATCTAGAGAATTTTTTGACAGCAGAAAAGCAGAAAGGTAAGAATTCATGATTTCTAGTTTCAGATCTAGTCTAATCATTTTCTGTGATCTCTTTGGAAAATTGCTTAAAATCATCTGAGTAACTAGAAATCGAAGCTAACAATGCCTATGTTGCCTGGAAGGATTGGTAAGAATTTAAGACCTGAGATGCTATTTAAGTGCCTTTCTGTGGTGTGCTGTCTGAACTGTAGAATGAGGATGATATTTTCATGCTTGGATTGGTACAGGCAGGGAAAATATAATATAAAGTAGATTAAGGAGTCTGTGCTCTATAAACCCATCTATTTGCATCTTCCTGCATTTTCTTTGATTTTACATTCTTAATAATGTTACTATTGCAAAATCCCACTGGGTGAAGTGGCACATGGCAGTGATCCCAGTTACTCAGGAGTTTGAGACAGGAAGATTGCAAGTTTGAGGCCATCCTGGGCAACACAGCAAAGTACAAAGTACTTTGTCTCAAAGTACAAAGGGCTGGGATGTAGCTCAGTTGTAGAGCTCATGCCTAGCCTGTGTGAGGCCTTGGGGTCAATCCTTAAAACTACCAAAACAAACAAACAACAAAAAGAAAGATTCCCAAACTTGCTTTGCTTCATTAGGCCAAGAGGAAAGGGAATTTTTAAAATCATGCTTCTTAGTTAATTATATCCCATAATCTAAGAAAAATTTAAAATTTAGTATTGTAGCACTTCTCTATTTTTCCTCCACATTGTTTTATTCTTTCTTTGGGTAAGGGGGGTGGGAATCATAGTCTATACATTTGAGACAATCTCTTGGTTTTAAAATTAATAGCTCCATTGTAATAGTAAAGTAAAGGTAGAATGTATCCCGAGGAAAGGGAAAGGGTGATTTTCTCATCAGTTTCCACCAGTCACAAATAGTGTGCAGCTAATTTAAGAATTCCTGTATGGATGGGTTTACATTCCTTTTATGGAGGTAGATAAGGAAACAGGCTTGCCCATGAGGACCAGAGCTTCAGCCCACCATGTTTGACCAAGGCTTCAGGTCAGCCTTCCCAAATGCCTAACAACAAGCCTACCAACCCACCAGAATCTTTAGTTTTCAGATCAGAATGCTGATAAGAATATGGACAGTAAAGATGTGCTCATGATGTTTCAGAGGAAAAGGAGGACTCTGTTGGGATTTGGATTAGAGGCCAGTTGGATCATGTTTTTCAAAACAATTGTTTATATTTTGTCCATGTCCTGAGATTTTTTGTGAAGCCAAATTTAAAAGTGATAGACTAATTAATCTGGTAGAGGAAATTTCAAGGTAGTATGGCATTTGGACAGTGGCATGGTTATTGCTGAAGAAGATGCAAATAAATGAAAAAGATATCCTATGGTTTAGAATAATTAGTACTGTTAAAATGTTCTTACTACCCAAAGTGATCTACACAATCAGTGTAATCCCTATCAAAATTCCAATGACAGGTTTTTCAAAAATAGAAAAAAAATCTTAAAATTTGTATAAACTGGAAAAGAGCTTGAATAGCCAAAGTAACATCAAACAAGATTAAAGCTGAAGGCTGCATACTACCTGATTTCAAAATATAATACAAATCTATAGGATCAAAACAGCATGGTACTGGCCTGAAAATAGACATGTAGACCAAAGGAACTGAACAGGAAGCACATGGAAACAAATTCATACATGTATATCCAACTGAACAACAATAAAGTTGCTGAGAACTCAGTGGTGAAAGATAGTCTTTTTCAATAAATGGCATTGGGGCAACTGGATATCCACATGCAGAAAATGAATTTAGACCCTTATCTCACATATACAAAAATAAAATCAAAATAAATTAAAGAGTTAAATGTAGTGCCTTAAATTGTAAGATGCCTAAAAGAAAATATGCAAATACTTTCTTTCATTGGTTTGGGCAATGAATTTTAAAATATGAACCCCAAAACATAGCCTTAAAAATAGACAAATGGGATATTAAATAAAAAAGCTTGGCACAACAAAGAAAACAATTAACAAAATGGAAAGATAATTCACAGAAGAGCAGAGAATATTTTCAAACCATATCTCTGATAAGGGATGAATATTTATAACATGTAAAAAAACCTCATACAACTCCATATAACATGTAAAAAACTCATACAACTCCATAGCAAGAAAATAAATTTTAAGAATGTCTCTAAAGACACACAAATGATTAATAGTTTAATGGAATAATGCTCCACATCACTAATCAGCACAGAAATGCAAATAAAAATGAAGAAATATCACTTTCTACCTATTAGAATGACTGCTATCAAAAAGAGAAAAGTATCCCAGCACTTAGGGAGGCTGAGACAGGAGAATCGCAAGTTCAAAGACAGCCTCAGCAATGGCAAGACGCTAAGCAACTCAGTGAGACCCTGTCTCTAAATAAAACACAAAATAGGGCTGGGGATGCGGCTCAGTGGTCGAGTGCCCCTGAGTTCAATCTCCAGTACCAAAAAAAAAAAAAAGAGAGAGAGAGAAAAGTAAAGTACTGATGAATATATGGAGAAAAGGACCCACATATACTGTTAGTGGAAATATAAATTGATATAGCTATTATGGAAAACTATGGATTTCCTTTAAAAATTAGAAATAGAACAACAGCACAGAAAGACAAATATCATATATCACTTATATGTGGAATTTAAGCTTGAACTCATAGATGTGAAAAGCAGAGTGGTGGTGACTACCAGGACCTGGGTGGGGTAGAGGATGTTTGGGGACATGATAATTAAAGGATATAAAATTTCATTTGGATGGTAAGAATAAGTTTAAGATACCTATTGTATGACATGATGACTATAGTTAATAATAATAATAATATACAAAAGCACATGTATATAACATATATCATATATAAAAGTATAACAATGTATGTAAACATAAATTTTAAGTAATTGATCATTATAATTGCTAAGAGAATAGATTTTGTGTTCCTTCCACCAAAAAAAGGTGAGGTGATATATATATTAGCTTCATTTAGTCACTCCACAATATACATATTTCAAAACATCAGTTTGTATACTATGTATATCTACACATATACATACGGGCATGTGTGCCCCCCCACCCCCCGCATATATATGGAGAGTAGAATGAATGGCAGCTGCAGAAGCTGGGGGTGTTGATTAAATTTTTGTTTATTCAGGATGAATAAGTCTGCACATTTAATATATGTTATGGGGACTACAGTTAATAATTCTATAATGCATACTTGAAATTTGCTAATAAAGTAGATTTTAAGGGTTCTTACTACACACACACACACACACACACACAAAGTAGCAATGATTATTAACTAAGGTGGTAATCATTTCACAATGTATATCAATTTGTATCAAAATATGCCTTAACTATATATAATGTTTATTTGCCAATTATGTCTCAATAAGCTAGAAAATGCTTAAAATAAAAAAGAACAATTGTATGGACAAGCGTACACTCCTTTTTTGGAGGTAGATAATGATATTGTACATTTTGTTTTTTGCAAGCATCCCAGTGGGACTAGATGGTTCTAATTATTAGTTTGTGAAGCAATTCTATAGAGCTCTTTGGAATTTGCTTTTAGAGAAAGGAAATTGCTTCTCTTCAGTTATCATTTATTAATAACCTAGCATTTGGATAGAACTGAATTTCTCCAGTGACTGATTTTGTTACATATTGCAGATGCTAATCTTCTGTTCTTTTGATGTTGTTTATGTTTCTACACACACACACAAAAGAAGTCAACAAAAAACCTAGGTAGGACATACGTAACAGGAAAGAACAGAAAATCATGTTTATAATAAAAGAAAATGGAGAGAATAATTCCCAATTGTTTTTTGTCTCATATTCGTGAAGAAACTTGGCATTGAACCAACTCTTTCTGGATATCATTTGTTAATTTTTACCTTGTAAGAAATGATGTGCAAAGGTAACATATACACCAAAAAATAAAAAAGTAGAAAAACATTAAAAAAACTACACAACAAATAAACATCCCACATGAACTCATGTTATCTTTGCCCATCTTTGGATTGGCAGAGTCTGTCGGTTACCATTCAGCCATCTGTTGTTGCTGTTTGAGATCAAACCTGGGCCAGTGCTAACATTACACAACCAATATGAGCCAAGGAGGCTTGTTGGATATTACATTTTTTTGAGAACAGAGAGAATTGGCACAATCACTTGAGTTGAGAGGTGTTACTCTGTCTTGAAAATCTCCTGCTTGCTGATTTAGAGCTCCACAGTGTTATGCAGAATTTTATTCTTAACATCTTGACTTGAGCCAGAGTAGTTCTCTTTTTATGGCTCCTGTATATATTGAAGTCTTATAAAATATTTGGTTTGGAGGGGAAAAGTTTCTGTTGTTAAAACAGGCATGCATCCCACTACTTTAGGCATGACAATATATTTAAAAATCGCATATAAGTTAAATTCCAGAAAGTAGTTCAATATGTCCAGATAATTTCTTCAGTTCATTCTGCTGAGAAGCAGAATACTTTTATAAGCTTAATGATGATTGCTAATATTTTCCCAAAATTCCAAATCTTTTTTTTGTGTGTGTTAAAATTGCCTAAAGGAGAGTATGTTTGGAAAGATATGCCTAAGCAATCACATATGTCTTCAACTTATCTCTCTTCCCTCTGTCTCCACATATGTCTGCAGCTTCTTGCCTCTTGTTGCTCTCAAAGGCTGACTTACCTGCTCTCTGTCTTTTTCAACACATCTTTTCTGCAGTATCTAGCACAAAGTCCATTCCTTCGGTGGATTCCCCTCTGATACTGATAGACACTTTATTTTCTTCATTTTTATTTTGTTATAGAAGGGATAATATGTATGTGTTCTTAAGCACTTATTTGTGGTGGTAGTATATTGTGTTTTTATTTATTAATCAATATCTCTACCCATACAATAAATAGAATGGAATGTCAGAAAGGGAGCAGTCCTTACTGAGCACCTACTCAGTTCTAGGCAGTGTCTTAGATCTTGGCTGGGCATTATCTTCTATGCAATGGTTAATTTTGTGGGCTCTGGAGTTAACTCTCTGGGGTTAAGCCTAGCTTTTCTGCAGACCAGCTGTGCTGCCTTGGACAATATTATTAGTGCTTCAGATATTATTTCATATGTAAACTGGCGCTAATACCTTCATTTGGTTAGTGTAAAGGTTAAATTACATTGTCCCTGTAAAAGACTTAGAGTATCTGGTACATTGTAAGCCTTCAAAACATGTTATATGTTACTATTTGTCCAAAGAACCCCACTATGTATGAAAATTCTCTTCATCTTATAGATTTAAAACCTGAACCTAAATGTTTCAAGAAATTGTCCAAGTCCATATTAATCAACAGCAGAGTCAGCAATGGCAAACACATTTTATTCCAGAGCCTGAGCTCTTTTTATTAACAATATTAACTTTGCTTTAAATTTGTATAGAATTACTTAGGCCTTATTACCTCTTTATGGTCCTTTTGCACTTCCTATAACAGGTAGCTTAGTGATGGTAAATTGATAAAGACCAGCAAATGTGTATCAATTAAGGGAGGTCGTGAGTGTGGAAGTACCTAGCACAGTGCTTTAAACTCCTCTCAGTTACTGTTAAACACTAGTGGCAAAGGCCACGCAAGCACAATGAATTTGCAACGGTAGGCATGCCTCTTATAGTTATGAATAGTACAAATGGAAAAATTTAGACTAGTGGTTTTTAGAGTAAGATCAAAGGCAAGGAGTGTTGAATTATAAAAGGGTGGTAGATCAGTATTTTTCCATTTTCTTTTTTGTTTTAGGGATGGAGTAATTTTTTGGTTAAATTAATTTTCCCCTAAGGCCAGATAATGATTAAGTAGGACGAGCGGAAGTTGTTCTGGTTAGAGCTAGAAAGGACCATATCAGCTCTGGCTTTGGTCACCCTATCATCCCCTGCAGCGCCCCTTTAGAACTGTAGATGGGTTTACATGATAACACCTGGTTTTTTACTGTGAAGTAAATGAAACCGAGAGAAGCAAGGGATTGGTCCTAGATTACAAATCTAGAGTTCAAGGATTTGATTCTATCCACTCTGACTCAAGGAGACTCCTGGTCACCTTCTCTAAATTCTTATGACTTCTGTCAATGGACATACTGGAGAACAAAAAGTTACCTCTCTGGCATCTCAAGTAGGAGAATATAAATGCAACCACTCACACGTGTCAGAACCCTAAAGCTTTGAATTGTTTGAAGGCAATGAATTTCCAATGCAAAAGTTTTCAAAGAAAACTGTTTTAAAAGTTTTTCATTTTATTATATGAAAATAAAAAGAATAAAATGAATATTTGAATTTCTTTCAAGTGACAATACATTTCAAGGATTTTAAGCTCAAGATGGTAGGAATAATGAGGAAGATGACTGAACCCTTTTAGATTTTCAGTATTCTAATTTTGAGAATTGCACTTTACATCAATTGGCTGTCCTTTGTGTCACTAGTGTAGTTGTGAGGATAGATAATGTCTTTAAGGGAAAATATAATGTGTGAAATAAAGTCCCAGGCTATAAAATCCTAATAATATCAGGGAAACAATCTGATAAATTGGAATTCAATTCCTTCAAGAAGATTGATTTTATAACCTACAAGGTTGGAATGAAAGTTCACAAAAGGAAAACATTGAATGGTATATACTTTCAACAAACATACCAAAAATATCTTTCAGGAGCCTAGCTCTGGGGATTTAAAGAATCATGAATAGAATCATGATCCAGTCTGGATAGAGCTCAGGCTCAGGTAATACCTAACATTCATATTTTGTACATTAGAGATTATATTTGATATGACACCAAGGAGGCAGGTTCAGGCTTTGAGAAAAATCTGTTTGTGATTTTGCACAGTGGAGTGGAGCACAGTGTGAAAATGTATGTGAGAAAGACGTGGAATCTTCATTCAGAGGACTAAGGTTAATGTCTTATTGATTGCTTGACTTTGAACAACATGCCTAACTTTTCTAGACCTTAACTTTCTTGCCTGTAAAATGGAAATTATGCTAATACAGTTTTGTTAAGGTACTGTGGAGACAAATGAGATTATGAATAAGAAAGTGCCTGCCACATAAACCATTTTATCTAAACATTGGTTGGGATCTTCAAATGTGTAATAAAATGTTTCTGTGAATTTCTCCCAAAAGAATATACAAGCATGAAGTGTTTCATGTGATCATGAGGAGGTCATATCCGCATCAACCTCTCAACATTTTACTTTCATCTCTCTGTCCTGAATTTCTTATAGGAGCTCAAGTCCTTTGCTATGTATTATACAAAATAACTTCACTCATCTTGGGAAGACTTAGTGTCATGGTTTAGATGTGAAGTGTCCACCAGAAACTCATGTGTGAGACAATTTCAGAGGACAAATGATTGGGTTGTAAGAGTCTTAACCCAATCAGTGAATTAATCCCTGATGGGATTAACTGAAGTGGTAGAATGTGGCTGGAGGAGATGGGAATTGGGGTGTGGCTTTGGGTGTATATTTGCATCTAGCAGTGGAGTCACTCTCTCTGCCTCCTGGTCACCGTGATGTGAGTTGCTTTCCTCCACCACCCTCTCCCGCCATGATGTGCAGCCTCACCTCAAGCCTGGAGGAATGGAGCCAGTCTTCTATGGACTAAGACCTCTGAAACCGAGAGCCCTTAAATAAACTCTTCCTCTTCTATAATTGTGCTGGTCATGTCCTTTAGTCCCTCACAGCAATGAAAGAGCTGACTAAAATACTTAGTGCCAAGCCAACAGTAAGGTCCTGGGAGTTCAACCTCCCTTCCAAGTGCTTTTCAGAAAGTTTCTGAAGCGATTCTTCCTCAGATGAATTCAGCCCTGAACACTATAAAAATGCATCTTATTTTCTTGGGCTATTACAATTTTTATATTGTAAAAATACATAATATAAATTTACCATCCTAACCATTTCTAAGTGTACAGCTCAGTAGTGTTGAGTATATTCACATGTGATAAAACATCCATTCTTTTTTTTTATCTTATAGAACTGAAATTCTATAATCCTTAAGCCACAAATACCCTTCCCCTTCTCCGTTACAATTATTTAAAAAATATTTCAGGTTAAGAGCAATATTTGAGATGACTTTTGAATAAAGATGATGTGACTGACCAGGTAATGTTAAATTAGTCTGAAGAAGATGGAAAATGTTGTCATGTACTAGTAATGTGAATGAATGAGTGAATCATGAAGGTAGCATTTCATTATTCTATTAACACAATGCTATTTCCAAGAAAAAATGTGAATATGAGGTCTAAAGTGTTCTTTAACACAAGTAATCCTAGAATGAATAAATCAAGCCAGAATAAAATTTCCAGGATATATCCAACTTATAAGTAAATTCTGATGAATTTTCCAGTTCCAACATCAGTCTTTCCTTTAGAGTTAAATGATTTTTTGCAAAAATTGAAGGATCCCAGGATTTTTGGATGAGAATTTTTTTATTTGCAAGAGACAGAAATTTATGTCAAAGAGAAGTGATTAAAGGAGAGAAACTGAGCATTTTGAAAGATTTTTTCCTTGTGATGACCAAGATGTCATCTAGTAGCTCTTGGCTTTACTTGGTCCATAGGCTTGTTATCTCTGAAAGGGAGAAATACTCCCTCAGCTCTCTAGCAATTTTTGATCAGTGATTACCATTGGCTAAGCCTGGGTCATGAGAATGCCCCTTGGCCATTCACTATCTCTAGGGAACATGGGATACTTTGATTGAATAGCCTGCATCACATGCCTTTGATTATGGTGAGGGAGGCAAGGCCGTCCAGGTGATGGACGGTTCCTAGATGAGGACAGGGCAGTTACTGAAAGGAAAAGGAGTGAAAAGAAGGAAAAAGAAGGGAAGAAACAACAGTACCTGTAGGATTTTTCTTTCCCCCAGTTTTAAAGCTGCTGGAGAGAATGCACCCTGGCCTGCATCGCTGATAATTGTCCTTAACTTACTGGTAAATTTTGTAATTTACTGAGTGGAGTCATCGACCTTTGTTTTTATTTTTTCACTCCCACATGATAGGTGTTTCTGAAAGATCATTATTTTAAAAGATGATGATGACTCCTATCATTACTATAATTAGTTATAAATATGAGTTTTTATTTCAAACACATTAATGACAATTATTTTTTTCTTTTAGTTCGGAATTTCTGGTTCCATGGTGTCTCTCCAGGGAGATTTTAGTACCTAATATTCTCTCTTGAGTCATCTGTGCTTATGAAAGGGATATTATGGATTTGAAAAGAATCTTTGGTCTGTGGCTCTAACCACATCCTAAAAAGCCTTTGAAAATATCCTCTAAATCCTCCTTGCCAGATCCAGTGTCACTCTGAGGTCCAGTAATTATCACCCCCACAGAGGCCCCAATCCAGCAGCTTGGGCAGTGGGAGAGTCAATAGGTATATTAAATTAGTTCCAACAATCTCTGCTCATTGAATATACTTCATATTTTCAAGCTTGATTCTGATAGGTGAGTTCAGTTCTGCAGTTCTTTCTGTTCCAGAGAGGATGTTAGAAATTCAAGATTAGTTACCTGAGAGACCAATTAATCCAATTTGTTGCTTCAACCTGCTCAAGCCATTTGCATGCAATTTAATTTGGAGCAGAATGGTTATTAGCTGCTTCTAGCTGCCTGGATACAGACTTGGGGAATTAAGCTTTGGGATAAAGGATGGCAGGATACTATCTACATTTGCTATGGTGAAGGGAAGAATATACTAATGAGTATAATCAGGCACAGTCACAAATATCCCTGTTAAGTACAGGGATATTTCCCCGAGACTTCTTTTTTAAACAGTAGAAACTTGGAAACTAAATTTCCAATGAGAAAAGGACAGACTTGATTAATTGTGGTAGTGGTACACAAAGGAGTTTTATTCAGCATAAAGAAGAATGAAATAAGGTCATTTGCAGGAAAATCATGTTAAGTGAAGTAAGCCAGGCTCAGAAAGACAAGTGCTGTATGATTTCTCTCATATATAAAAACTAAAGAACGAAAGGGGAAAATGGGGTGGATCTCATAAAAATAGATGGGAGACCATTAGGGTAGAGGAAGGGAATCAGTGGAAGAGAGAGAAAGAAAGGGCAAGGAGAAGTATAGGAATGAAATTGATCAATTTGTGTCATATGCTTGCACAAATAAGCCACAATGAAGTCCACTATTCTATACAATTAATATGCATCAATAAAAAATAAAAATAAATTATAGTAGTATACATTTCAAAATCATTAAAATAAGTAAAAGAATTAAAAATGAGGAAGCAGATATATATGTATAGATTTATCAGTATTAAAAGATGTGATTATTATTGATTATTAATGTAAGTAATTGGTAAGGTGACATTTCTAGTAGTTTCATTTTCATAAACATAAGTAGATTTATTTGTGTATACATTTAGCGTTCAGAGGTGAGAATTTGGTATTTCCATAATGGCATTGTGGTCAGGGATGCCAGCATTCTGTCATCCTGATCATGTGTCATTCTCATGATGTTACCAACCAAGCAAGTGATACTCAAAGAAAAATAGGAGATGATATTGTTTACTTATAACTGGATAAGGGTCCATTTTACCCTGTGAGCTTTCTGTGAAGACAGGAGAACATGGATAAGTCCAGTCCTTAAGTGAGGCCTCCTGAAAGTAAGAAGACTAGGCTTGTAGAGCCTGCCTTAACCTAATTAAGGTTCACCTAAAAGGTGAACCACAGGGGAGAATTTGGAGTCTTTACTTCAAAGCATAATAACTTGCCCACTGTTTGAGTATGACCCAGGAGTCGTCCTGATGACTCAGGAGTTGTCCTGAACTGTAGCTAATCAAATGACAAACCATTGCTTCTCAGGAGATGTTTAAGTGGGAGTATGTGTAGGGTTAGTAAGGAGTTGGGTAGAAGGGTAGATGCATTTTTACCAGAAAATGCATGTATAGAACAAAGCCTGGAAGTATTTATGTCAAAATGCCACAGCACTTTTGTTCTGTGTGGTGGAATTACAGCTGATTGTGATTTTTTATTAAATTGTTGTTTGTCTCTACTTTCTGAGTGTCTTCAGTGAACATGAATTTCTTGTGTAATTAAAAATCTCATACATGCAAATTCAGCTTTAATGTGATTTTAAAAAAACATTCCTACCCTCCATGCCCTAACCCTATGTTCTAATCAACAAAACAGTTTGCTTCTAATCATGTAGGGTAATTTTGAAGAAATAAGCTCCTTCTCTTTACAACCTGACATTCCTCGTTAGCCAGACCATTATTCAGATAAGGCTTAAGTGAGTTAATATGAGCTCTGATCAGAATCTTCACTAAATGACCATAATGTTGGCTGCCCTGATGTATCTGAGATGTGAGTACCTACACAGAAAATGATAACTTGATTAGAAACTTCAGGGAAGGCCATCAGGAAAGCAACCCAATAATAATGATAATAAAAGTTAACACTGAAATAAGGATTGCTGTATACCACTGCCTACAGAAGCTTTTTTAAAACACATTTGGTCCCCTCAACTGTATTAATTAGAAACTATTATAATTCTTTTACAGAAAGAATCTAAATGACATTAAATAACCTGCCGAAGCTCACTCAACTCATAATTGGCAGAACATGAACACAAATCTAGGTGGCCTGTTGCTGGTGTGCACATGTCAGACACTGTGCCATATGGAGGAGGCTACAAGAGGGTACTGCATTCCATGGCTAACTCCTTCTTGCTTTTCAGATTAGACATGACCTCGCTGATGTGGCCAGAGAGTTCCCAAATTTTATTCCACAGTATCTAAAGCACTTTTCACACTGAATTGTGATCTTTGTGTTTTTTAGCAATCTGTTCTCTCTGTTAGACTCTGAGGTCTTTGAAGAGAGAGCTTGTTTCCTGGTTGTCTTTATGGCAGTTACCACATTTCCTGCCTCTTAGATAGTGCTTGATCAATATTGGGTGCCTATTCATCTGGGCATGCAATTCTACAAATTGCAAAGTTTATTGAGACATAAGTAAGAGCTGAAAATATACTCAAGGGATAGTCTAGTTTCTTTTAGTGATGTGATTGTATAGACAAAGAGTTTACCTCAGAAAGTGACTCATTTAGTTGTATATATGCACACTATTAAGCTTGGTTTATGCGGAATTAATTAGATATAATGTCTAATTTCTAAGAATTTATAGTCTAAGGAGTCAGGTATGAAATTATCACCATATATTGCCTATAAATCCAACAGCATTTTTGTTTTAAATTTTTTTCTGAATATAACTAAAATGGTTTAAAAAATTATAATTAAGTAAAATAAATTATACTTTTATTGCTTCTTTCTTTTTAATTTGCTGAATTATATAAAAATTATTTGTGGTTTTATGACAATAATACCAACAATAATCCTTATAGTTAGCATTATCAACTATTTTACAATTTACTTTGTTTTTATTTAAGTGTATTACATATCTTGTCTTATTTAGTTCTCATAATAACACGCTAAGGTGGACATTATTATTACCTACATGTTATAGATATGACTTCAGAATTTGAAGAAAAGAGGACAGAATTCAATTTACTTATTTTAATTATTTGAAACTGAGAAAGTGATAAAATCATATTTTAGAATTGTATTAAAAAATAAGCCACGATTTCTCATCACATTTCAAATTTAGCATAGTAACATTCTATTTCCAAAAGCTTTATTCAGTTTTGCTTTTCAGAGCTAAATTGTGTGACCTTGTTGCTAAGCACAAGAGTCAGAAGAAAGGAAGTATTTTTTGGAGGAGATGGCTTTAAGATGGTCCTTGCAGGATTAAAAAAAAGTGTAATGTTTCTTAAAAGAGATTTAAGAAAACAAAATCCTGAAAAAATGTCAATAATTGTGTACTTCTTTGTTTCTTGTCACTGACCAGTCTGCAGATGGACAGAGGATTTTATGCAAAGGGACTGGTTTCTGTATAGGACACATCTTTTATTCCCAAAGATCACCCTCCATCTGAGAATTAGAATTTCAACTCTACAAATAGGGTCTCTCTTATGAATCTTCTATATAATCCTAATTCCAGGTATTTCATACCTAAACTTAAAGGGAAAAACAGGTAGGGAATGCATATTTAGTAACTGTTAGTAGCAAGACTGTTTTTTAAATATGGAAATGCATACAAATGTTCTTACAGGTGACCATTTGAAATTCTGAGGCAAAATAATGGCATGCTATCTTCTACAGATTTTCCTTTGAAAAATCTTGAATCTATATAAAATTTGCAACAGTATTGGAAATGAATAATAAGAGTGCATTGTATGGTAGCATTTGAGTAGTTTCCAGGAACTAAAAAACTGATTTGATTAGCTTGAGAAACACTTACCTAGCATACGCAGTGCTGACCCCTTTGTACATTTTCTCTGTCTTCTAGCTCAGGAAGTAAAGGGGTATGCTATTCAAGCAGGTCACCCACATACTGCACAAGAATTATCTTCTGAAACAGTAAAAGATCTTTTACCTTTGAGTTCCATTTCCTCCTCTAACCCAAGCAAATAAATTATTTATACATTAATTTTATACCTTAGTTCCTAGTATACAACAAAAAAGGGAGAGAAAAATGGCATTAATTCATTGGATCCTGGGATATGTACTTAATTACATTCATAGAGAGTCCAGCAGCAAAGGAGACTATTTCAACATATTTCAGCAGAGCCACAAAGCATGCCTGATGCACACCATAAATTGAATTGGGTATAGACTCATTATTATGTCTCTTAGTTTAGATTTGAGATAAGCCAGCCAATGCCCCAAATGCCCAATTAAGTGATCTTAAGGACACACAATTACCATGTCTATTTGCAACACTGGACCTGAACAGATCTTAACTCTGTCAAGTATGAATATAAACAGACAATGAAAGAGTAGCAAAAAATTGGGCCTATGAAAAATTATATAGAGCCAAAACTATGTTATCCTGAAGGCTCAAAGGAAAAGTACATATCTAAAAATTACAGAGAAGAAACAGCAGAATATCTGGGTAATATCTAGATATTAAAAATATCAATAAAAAGTCTCAGCAAACAGAATCAAATAGCATGAAAAACATCATGTAATACACCATGACCAAGTGCAATTTAATCCAGGAAAGTAAAGCTGATTCAATATTAAGAAATCTACTAATATAATCTATCACTTAAATGAAGCTCAGCAAAAGCAAAATAGTCATGTGATTATTGCTATAGATATAGAAGAAAAATTCAAGAAAAAAGGAATTAGTTTCTACTTCCTTGACATGGTAAAGTATGTGTCTTAACCCCAAAGCCTCATTGTAATGAAGTGAAAAGTAGAGGCTTTCCTGATGAAGTCAAAAGTTAAGACAATATTATCCATTCTCTTTACTATTCCTTAACATTGTTTTATAATTATTATCCAAAGCAAATAGATATGAGAAAGTAATTAGAAATATCTGAATAGGAAAAAAGAGAGATAAAAAATTATCTCTATTTGCAAATGTATGATTATTTGGTTGGACGACCAAAAATAAAATACACTCTACTGCTATGTATATCTAAAAAGAACAAATAAAAAAATTAAATTAGAAAATCAGCAAAAATTAACTAATACATTAATAAAAGTCTTATGCTTTGAAAAAAATAATACAATAACAGTTTTTTTTTTTTCAGTGCTGGGGATCAAACCCAGGGTTTTGTGCATGCCAGGAAACTATGCTACCACTGAACTACACCCCCAGCCCTAACAAAAGAATTTTAAAGTCCAGGTAATATAGTGTTTAAAAATTATTAAAAACAACAAAATATAAATTAGCAGGTAAATATAGTAAAGTATCAGGTAATAGAAAAATTTACAATCTTCATAAATACAAATGGAGTAATTGAAGAGATATAAAAGAGACAGCATCAAATAAAACACACAGGAAGAAACAGCATAAAGTGGCCAGAATCTATTTGAGAATTCTATGAACTATGAACATTTTTGGAAGACTACAACAGTAGAATTAATTTGAAAAATATACTATTTTCCTGGATAGAGTGACACATGTCAGATCTTCCCGAATTTATTTATAAATTCATTGCAATTTAATAATTAAGAATGATATCAGAGTCTTAAGTTTTTAGCAAGATAAACTGATTACAAAATATATTGGGAAGAACAAGCAAGGAAGAACAGTGTGGAAAATAGTGAGAAAATAAGAGCAATTCACAGACACACTTCTACCAGCTATTAATGGCTTTATAAGTGAAAGTGTGATGTAGATGTATACATTGGCAGACGAATAGAATTGAATAAAATGCCCATAAATATTGTAGACTTCATTAAATATAGAAATTAGCAATCTGGTAAAGCTGGTACTTTAAATCAATGGGAAAAGATGTACATTGCAATAAATGGAGATTAACTGAATTGCCAGAAAGAGGAAAATAAAATGAGATATATTCCTTAAATTATAACCATGACAACCTCCCCACAGACCAGGTATTTACCATAAAATATGGGACCATACAATATGAGCAGTAAACTTGAATTTCTCCAGTAGCTAGATGCTGTAGTTTAGATCTGGAATGTCCTTCAAAGGCCTGTGTGCAAAGGCTTGGTTCCCAGTCTAGGGTGCTACTGGAGGTGGTAGAACGTTTAAGAGGCAGGGCTTAGTGGGAGGTCTTTGGGTCACTGGTGAAATGTTCAGAAAGGGGATTGTGAGGACTCAGTGTTTTCTTTCTTTTCTTTCCTGGACATAATGTGAGTGGTTTTGCTCTTCCATACATTTCTACCACAGTGTGCCATCTTGCAACAGACCCAAAGCAATGGAGCCAATTGATCATGGATTGAAACCTCCAAAACTAGGAGCCAAAATAAACTGGTTTTCTTAATAAGCTGACTTATCTCAAATATTATTTAAAATTTTCTATTGGTTCTTTTTAATACATGACAGCAGAATCCATGTTGACATAATTATAAAAGCATAGAATATATCTTATTCTAATTCAGTCCCCAGTACTTCTCTTTCTCCTCCCTATCTGCACCTCCTGCTCCCTTTCCTCTGCTCAACTGATCTTTCTGCCATTTACCCATGGTTATTTTTTTAAATTAATTTCTCATGGATTTACACGATGGTGAGATTCACTGTGGTATATTCATATATATACATAGGAAAGTTTTATCAGATTCCTTCCACTGTCTTTCCTGTCTTTTCCATTCCCCTTTGTCTACTTGTAGTGACATAAAGTTGACTAGAAGTGGGGAAAACATTCCTAAAATATAAATAAGACTTAAAGTTCAGATGCAGTATATAAAAAATTACTAAATTTGAAAACAAATTTTTTAAATTTTAAAAATCTTACATGGTAAAAAAAACCCACTATAAGCAAAATTTAAATAATTCCTATAGACTGGACAATACTTATTTGTAAATATATTTTTAAAAAGCATACAAGTTAATACCCATACTATATAAAAGCTTCTACAGATAGAGGTGAAAACAGCAGTTATGTTGAAAACTAATGTTTTTCGCTGATGTGAAAAAAGAAAAAACAAGTCTAGAAAAGAAGAAATGCAAATAATTCTTACTCATATGAAAAAATGATCAATTTAGCTCATAATAAAAATTAAAGGTAGTCTTTGGTACCATTTTTCAAGTGTTAGATTGGAAGAATTCCTAAGTTTGGCAATTTATTCTGTTAATGGTACATTGGAACTTTAATAAATTGTTGGTAGAGCCACTCTGGAGGGAAAATTGATGATAATCTAGCAATATTATGTATAAATTTATCTTTGATACAGCAATTCTACTTCAAGATTCTATTTTTACCAACACTAGTAAAATATGCAAAGATATTTAAACAAAGTTATTCATGAAATGTATTATTTATAATAGCTGAAGTCTAGAAGAACTCAAATGTTTATCAACAAGGTATAGGAAAGTATAAAATATTCATACAATGGAATATGATGGCTTTGAAAAAGGAATAATTTATTTACTACCATGAAATGCTCTTTCATTGAAATTAAAAAAAAGTTGTGAATTTTGTGGTATTTGAACTAAGAAAGATGGCAGATAATCACACATTTGATTACGTTAAAACTAAAATTTTAATAAACTTATAAATGGGAAGTGGGGGGTGTTTGTGATAGAAGGTAGATTTCTCTGATGAGAATATTTTTTGGATCTTATTTGAAACCATGAAAATATTTTATATAGTTATAAAACAAAGATAAATTTTAAAAGAAATTTTAATAATTGAAAATGAAATGAAGTGAACTTAATTTTGTATTGAGTTGATTGCATATCAACAGAAAAGAATCAAGTATCTTTTAGAACTCAGTAATTTATACATCCTTAGAAAGATATGCTTGGTATACAAAAAACTGGGAAAAGCCTTAAATTGTTTTCATGCAGGTATCACATGCTGGTTGTGTAACTGAAGATCCTTAAATTGTTTTCGTAATTGTATTGATAGCATTGGTTGTGAATGGCTTGCATGATAAAGAAAATGTGGAGAACCAAGATTTTTAGTACTGTTGAGAGGATACAAAGATATATTATTGATGAGGGTAAATAAATATCTTGTCATTCTAGTATGAAGTTGAATTATAAGTGTCAATTTTATATCATGATTTATTTTATGTTAAAAGTATATACTTTCTAGATCTGTCTTTTGGAAAAATTGCTGATTCCAGGTCTGGGGAGGGAAACATGTAAGCTTAGTCTGGAGCATTATGTTATGTTAGGAATCAAACAAACTAGTTGAGTGCTGTGGTGCTTGATATAGAGCTGATGCCTTCTGAGAAACTGAGGCATAGTGAAGACCTCCCCTCTTCAAATCTTGATTCTTGAGACCAAGTAAGAAAGATTTCAGACATGTCACTCAGAGTAACAGGCATGAGTTTATTGAAAGGATAGGAAAGGGAAAGGGGATACTCTCAAGGGAGAGAGTGTGTCCTCTCAGAGAGGACAGAGATAATGTACCTTTCCTGCCCTCCACCTCTTAACTTTTGACTGACAGCAGGTGACATCAGATTTTCAAGTCCCCACTGTCATGGCAACTCTAGGTCACCTTGGCCCATGATGACCAGTTCTAATTGGATTCTTAACCATACAGATTTTATGGTTAGGAGGAACTCTCCTTATCTCCCAGAGTTTCAGGGTCTGGTCACAAAAGTCTCCTTCAAAGTAACTTGAGTTCCTCTTATCAATATTATTTTAGACCTCCATTTTTCCTGTGGTGAACAGGTAGTTTGCTGAGAAATGTGACACATCCTATCCACTGAGGTTAGGCATGGCTGCAGGTAAATTGCATCTTGGAAATGAAAGCATGTGGGAGTCAGCACAGTGGGCTCATCTTATAGAATTATTCTCTTAACCTCATGTTCCCACTTTCTTCATCTGTCTGTTCCCTAACATTTGTCTGTTCCATAGCAGTGCATACCAGTGATCCCAGAGACTTGGAAGACTGAAGTAGGAGGATCTCAGGATTGAGGTCAACCTCAGCAACTCAGTGAAGCCCTCAGCAATTTAGCAAGATGCTGTTTCAAAATAAAAAATAAAAAAAAGGTCTGCAGCTTTAGCTCAGTAATAAAGTGCCTCTGTGTTCAATACCCAGCACAAAAAAAGAAGAAAAGAAGGAGAAGAAGAAAAAGAAGAAGAGGAGGAAAAAGAGGAGGAGGGGAAAGAGAGAGGAGAAGGAGGAGGAAGAAGAAAGCAAGGAAGAAGAGCAGGAAGAAAGAGGAGGGGGAGGAGAGGAGTAGCAGAAAGACTAGTGTACCAAAAGACTTTTGAAGTCAGCCTGAGAAGGATCTCACTGATGAAAGATAGGATAATTTTGAGTATTAATAAGAACAATAATGAGTTGGAACACATCAAATATATTTAAATTCAAAAGTTTGTATAGACACTAAAATTTTAAAAAGATACAACACACTGAGTTTTTAGACGATGTTAGAAAATCAACTTCTTATTTTGAAGACTGGTGAATAAAGGGGAAAAATAAGACCCATCTTTCTCATAATAAATGTGCTATAGATTAACCAATGTGTTGACACAAAGAAGTTAATCTAATAAATGAAGAAGAAATGATGAATTAGAATACATTACCATTTCAAACCTTCTCGTGTTCTGTTTCTTAATAGATGCTCAAGGGAAAATTACCTGTTCTAAAGTCCCTCAATTCTCCTCCCTGTGCCCCCAGGGGTCAATTCTCTTCTAGTTGTGGGAGTCAAGGTTAGTTTGTGAAACTGTTAGTCACTTTACCTCTGAAAATCTGATCCCAGGCCTGAACAATGGGAGCAGGAATCCTGTGTCCAGACACCCCCAGACACTGGTGATTAGACTAAGGTAGATAAAACATCTGCTCCAAACTGGGGATAAGATTCTTTTAAAAAATGTTTTTATTAGTACATTATAGTTACATGTAATATTGGGGTTCATTTTGACATAATCATACATGGATGATTTATAATGTACTCACCTCAGTCCCCAGTACTTCCTCTTTTCCTCCCTTCCTCCCACCTGCTGTTCTTCTCGGAATTAGGACACAGATTTTCTGACTGGAGTCCAATGAATACTCAAACTGGGTGCCAAGTGGCACCAGTGAAGACTAATGTAGAAGGCTGTTGTATATAATTTGAGTAGATTTTATTTTTAGGATCATGAACATGATTTGTGATTCTATGTAACTCCATTATTTTAAGTCTTTAATTTGCATTTAATTAATATTTTAATTGACAAGTTATAATTATATACATATATATGGGACACAATGTGATACTTTGATATATGTAAACAATGTAGGATGATTAAGTTAGGCTAATTAATATACCCATCACTTCACTTATTTTTCCTTGGCAAGGTATTCAAAACTTACTCTTGTAGTTATTTTGAAACAAATTGTTATTTTTCAAATTAGAGCTTTATAGTTATACATAGTGGTTGGGTTCATCCTGACAAACTCATACATACATGGAATTAGATTTCAGTTCATGGGCCCCTGCTTTTTCCTTACATCTTCCCTTCCCTCTCCCATTTTCCTTCCTGTACTCTTCCAGACTTCCGTTTGCTCATCTATTAATTTATATTTGATTGGTTCTTTCTACCTATGCATAAAGTGAGGTTATATATTTATATATGCACATACGATGATTTTCTAAGAATTTATTCTACATTACCTCCCCTTGCTCATCCTCCACATTGCCTCCTGATTGCCTTCTTCTACATCACTAATCTTCCCTTCATCTTTATATTACCCTATCCTTCCCTCCCCCTTTCCTTTACTTTACACTATCTTCCACATATGGGAGAAAACATTTCAACTTATGTGTTTCTCCACTTAACATGATATACTCCATTTCCATCCATTTACCAGCAAAAGCCATAATCTCATTCTTTTTTTAATGGCTCAGTAGAACTCCATTGTGTGTGTGTGTGTGTGTGTGTGTGTGTGTGTGTGTCACAGTTTCTTAATGTATTCATCTATTGACAGGTATCTGGGTTGGTTCCATAATTTAGCTATTGTGAATTGCACTACTATAAACATTGAGGTGGATGTATCACTGTAGAATGCCAATTTTAGATCTTTGGGAAAAATACAAACAAGTGGGATAGCTGGGTCATATGTTGGTTATGTCCCTAGTTTTTTGAGCAACCTCCAAGCTGCTTTCCAGAGGGTTGTACTAGTCTGCAGTCCCATCAGCAATGTACAAGTGTACCTGTTCCCCTAAAATCTTGCCAACATTTATTATTGCTTGTATTCTTAAGTTTTGTATGTGTGTGTGTGTGTGGGGGGGTGCTGAGGATTAAACCCAGGGCCTTATGCATGTGAGGCAAGCACTCTATCAACTGAGCTATATCCCCAGCCCCTATTGTTTGTATTCTTTTTTTTTTTAATATTTATTTTTTAGTTGTAGGTGGACACAATATCTTTATTTTTATTTTTATGTGGTGCTGAGGATCGAACCCAGTGCCTCCCGTGTGCTAGGCGAGCACGCTACCACTGCACCATAACCCCAGCCCCTGTTTGTATTCTTGATAACTGCCATTCTGACTGGAATGAGATGAAATCTTAGTGTAGTTTTGATTTGCATGCATGTTCCTGATTGCTAGAGATATTGAACATTTTTTCATATATTCATTGGCCATTTGGAAACACCTTATTTATTGACTAGTCAATTTATTGCATAACAGAGCTCAAAATTTACTCCTCATGTCTATAAAACTTTGAACCTTTTGACCATACACTCCCTCATCCCCATTCTTTCCTCACTCTTACCCCCAGATCCTAGTAACCATTATTCTATATTTTGATGACTTCAACCTTTTTAGATTATACATGTAAGTGAGATCATGCAGTATGTGTCATTCTGTGCTCCGCTGATTTTTTTTTTAACATGATGTCTTCTAGGATCATCCATGTTGTCATCAATGGCAGAATTTCCTTAAAAGGAAATAATAAATTTCCCATGTGTATATATGCCACATTTTCTTTATTCATTTATCTGTTGATGAACACATATTGATTCAATACCTTGGCTATTGTAAATAATGCTACAATTAACATGGGAATACAGATATCCCTTTGACCTATCAACTTCAATTCCTTTAGGAATATACCCAGTAATGCAGTTGCTGGATCATCTGGTAATTCTATTTTTAGTTTTTTTTAGAAAATTTTATACTGTTTTCCATAATGGCTGTACTGATTTATATTCCTGCCAAGAGTTCCCTTTTCTTTTTTTACTGTAATTTTTATTTGTTCTTTTTATACATGATAGCAGAGTGCATTTTGATATATTATATATACAAAGAGTATAATATTCTCATTAGGATCCCATTCTTGTGGTTGCATGTGATGTGGAGTTTCACTGGTCATGTATTCCTATATGAACACAGGAAAGTTATGTCCTATTCATTCTACTGTTTTTCCTATTCCCTCCCTCTTTCTTCCATTCCCCTTTATTTAATCCACTGAACTTCTTTTTTAAAATATTTTTTAGTTGTAGATGGACACAATACCTTTATTGTGCTTATTTATTTTTATATGGTGCTGAGGATTGAACCTAGTACCTCACATGTGTGAGGCAAGTGCTCTACCACTGAGCCACAATCCCAGCTCTCCACTGAACTTCTATTCTCCCCCTAACCCCTCACCTCAAAGAGAACATTCAACCTTTGGTTTAAGAATCCCTGTTTCTCAACATCCTTGCCAACACTCATTATTTTTCACCTTTTTGATGAAAGCCATCCTGATAGGTGAGAGTGATATCTCATTGTTATTTTAATTTGTATTTTCCTAATAATTAGTGATACCAAGCATTTTTCCTATGTCTGTTGACTATTTGTGTCTTTTATTTTTTGACAAATGTTTATTCAGAGACTTTACCATTTAAAAATTGGAATATTATTATTTTTAACTACTGAGTTATTGAATTCTTTAATTTCTTTATATATTAACCTCTAATCAGATGTATGGCTTATAGATATTTTTCCATTCTGTGGGTTATCTCTTCACTTTGTTAATTATTTCCTTTGCTGTACAGGGATTTTTAATTTTATTGGATCCCATTTGTCTATTTTTGCTTCTGTTGCCTGTGCTTTTGAGGTCATATCCCCCAAAATTGTTGCACAGACCACTAGTGTCATGGAAATTTTCCCCTATGTTTTTTTTCTAGTAATTTTACAATTTCAGTTTTTATATGTAACTCATTCTGAATTTGTGTACACACACACACATCCAGCTTCATTCTGCATGTGGATAATCAATTTACTCAATATTATTTATGGAAAAGACTATCCTATCCCCATTGGGTGATTTTGGCATCTTTGTTAAAAATTCAGCTGATGACAAACATAGTTTATTTCTGGGCTTTCCATCATGTACTTTGGTTGTTATGTCTGTTTTTAACACCAGCATGCTATTTTGTTCATAGTTTCTTTACACTATCCTTTGAAATAAGACAGTATGGTGACTCCAGATTTGATCTTTTTGCCAAGATTGTTTTGGCTATCCAAGGTCTTTTGTGGTTCTGTATCAATCTAAAGATATTTTTCTATTTCTGTGAAAAATGCCATTGGAATTTTGATAGAGATTACATTGAATATGTTGCTTTGGATAGTTTTAATAAGTCTTCTAATTCATGAAAAGGGGATATTTTCCCATGTGTTTTGTTTTCTTCAATTTCTTTCATTAGTGTTTTGGTTTTCAGTATATAGGTCATTCACTTCCTCAGTTAAATTTAAACATAAGCATTTTTGTTGGTATTGTAAATGGTATTGTTTTCTTAATAACCTCTTTGGATATTTTGTTATTAATATATAGATGTGCAACTGGTTTTTGTATGTTGATTTTGTATTCTGTAACATTAGTGAATTTCTTTTGTCAGTTTTAACAGTTTTCTGGTGAAATTTTTAGAGCATTCTAGGTGTAAGATCATGTCATCAAATAGAGACAAATTTCACTTCTTTATTTCCTATTAGTATGGCTTTATTTTTTTTCCTTGCCTTATTGCTCTGGCTAGAACTTCCAGTGCTATGTTGAAAAGAAATGGCGAGACTGGGCATCCTTATCTTGTTCCTGCTATTAGAGGAAAAACTTCTAAACTTTCACCATTAAATATGATGTTAGCTATGGATTCTTCATATACGGCCTTTATTGTGTTGAAGCACATTTCCTTTATACCTAATTTGTCAATTGTCTTTATCCCAAAAGGGTGTTGAATTTAGTTAAATGCTCTTTATTCACCTATGGAGCATGATTTTTATACTCCATTTTGTTAGTGTGGTGCTTCACATTTAGTGACTTGGATTTGTCAAACCATCCTTGAAGCTCAGGGATTCCACTATCACACTTTCTTTCTTTCTTTTTGGTACCAGGAATTGAGCCCAGGGGGCAGGGCATTTAACCACTGAACCACATCCCCAGCCATTCTTATATTTTATTTAGAGATAGGGTCTTACTGAGTTGTTTAGAGCCTTGCTAAGTTGCTGAGGCTGGCTTTAAATTCACAATTCTCCTGCCTCATCCCCCCAAAATACAGGAATTATGGGTGTGCACCACTGTGCCCAGCTGGGAAGGTAGGGCATTTATTTTGAATTTATTTTGAATTTTTCTGCTTAGACTTTTTTCTTTCTTCTTTGTTAATTTATTCACTCATTTAGTTATAACAGTGTGTACTTGTGGATATTTACTTTCTACTTTGTATTATAATCCACTATACTCTATTTATTTTGTGGTTTATGTGGTTCTAGTTTTGGCCATTGGGAGTTGTTATTGTTTTTACCTAGCTCCTGTGTCCCTTTGACATACGATCATTGATTTGTCTGCGTATATTAAACACTTCTCTACTTTCTGACACTAGAAGATGCCTCTGGCTCCTTTTGTGTATGTCTTGTTCTAGCCTAGAATCAGTCATTTTACAAGAAATCCTCATTTGTTTTTTTAGAGAATGGAATAAGAAATCAAGATCTGGGCAGTAGTTGGGCTAATGGATGATATTTGTGTGTGTGTGTGTGTGTGTGTGTGTGTGTGTGTAGGCTCTAATAGCTGACAAAGCAAGAAAATATATGTGTGTATACTAACATATGTATGTATACATATCTATAAATATTTCATATGTGACTGTATCTATAGTAAGCTCAACATAAATTTATGTTAATGTCACCAACTCTAATCCAGTTCTACCTGGATCACTCTATCCTCCTTTCTTTGTTTATCTATAAATTCTCAATCCAATAGTACTAAACCTAGTTCCTACCATCTGCCACCCATTTGCTTATGTAATTGTTCAATTCCAGGATACACTTACAGTGGTGTGAGAATTGTTCAGCCATATCCTGGTAGGGAGCAACTTTATCAACAACACCGTGTTTATGTTTGGCTACTTTTGTCATTAGTCTTAACCAAATCCATTTGTTTTCAAAATCATTTAGGTCAATATCACTTTCTCCTGCCTCATTCAATAAGGTTGTTTCATGTGTTTGCTACCCAGTTAGATTATCTTGTTCTAATCTGCAGTCCTTCCTGGGACCCTCTGACCTCTAAATGATTTTTAAAATTTGCATGTAGTAAGTTTCAAGCTCTTCATGTACCAAAGTTCTATGGGTTTTGACAAGTGCAGCTGTCATCTACCTTTCATTTACCAATAATTTATAGATAAGCAAGGAGACAAGGCTACATAGACAATCATATTACTTATGGCCAAAGACAGTGTTAGTTGTTCCTTCCTAATATATATTTCAGAAATGGGATAAAAATATTTAATAGAAATGACAAAGAGCATCTTGCATCTTGGTTGCACTCATCAGGTGTGATTTTCCTTGACTTCCTTCATACCTTTCTTTTATGTGTCCCCAAATATTAAACAGGAGTAAGTTATTTTCCAGTTTAAGTTACTTTTGTTATAAGAGAAAACTATTCGGAGAAAAAAATGTTTTTTTCAGATCCAATATTGAAAAAGGAGGGTAGGGAGTTTTCCTTCCTTTAATCTGTTCAAAGCTCATGCTCTTGGCTCTGCTTTATTTTGTTGAATAACAGACATTATGCAAAACTAGGATGAAATTTGGGATTTACAGATGAGAAATTGGATAGTCTCTTTGAAGATTAATATGCCACAGGAAAAAGGCAAAATTGTAATAAGTAAGGGCTTTTGTCTTTATGAATGTGAGATCAATGAGTACATGGTTCTTAAAGAGTGCTCTTTATTCAGAAGACTGAAGAAGAAAACTGCATACCCAGGCAGAGCTTGTGTTTGTCAGGTGTGATTTATGGCTGTTTATTTTACTTGATACATGAGTAATCAATTTCTTTCCTTGTAAGTCTATGCTACTCTTTGATTTTTCCAAGTTTTCATAATGAATAAAGCCAGGCATGGGTATGAAAATGCCTCTAGCAGTATATGGGAATATGTATGGAAAGAAAGAAAAGAGAGGAAAGGAGTTCTTTAAAGGAGGTAGCTGTTAGGTTATCAAGGCAAATGCAGAATGCACAAACATGGCTGCCCCTACTGAGGCAGGCTGAAGCAGCAAGCAGCTCGCAAGTACAAAGGAGTGCAGGATGCATCAACATGGCGGCCCCTGACGCTGCGGGCTGCATGCGCAAAGGAACACATAACACACAGTATGGCTGCTGCCATTTTTCCTGACTCATCCCAGAAGGACTCTGGCCTCAGCAGGATCCCCTGATCAATCCCAGAGGACACAGGACTCTAGATCACCTCCTCTTCCTACCTCAGGCCCTTCTCTTCCTGCCTTAAGTCTTCCTTTTCCAGGCAGGGCTCTTTAAATTTTCTGTACCGTGAGATGCAGGCACCATTCCTCCTGCTCCATTCTGGTGAACAAGGGTTTAGCCCAGAGTGTACCTCCCAAAATAAAGCTTGTTCAGTGGTTTTACTTTACTTGCTTTTGGTCATCTGGCTTTACAGTAGCTGTCTTTCTTGATCTTCTATCCCCTAGTACTTCAGCTGGTACAAAATAGGTACTGAAAAAATGACATTGAGAAAATAAAATAGTACTTTACCTGGTGTTTTTGCACAATGTTGCTTGGAATGGAACTGCAACATCAATCCATTGCAGTTATTTCATAGACTTTGAATTCAGAAATGGGATCTATGAGAGTCTCTCTAGAAATCCTCTCACCTTTGCAATATCTCTCTCTCTATAAAATCAGGATTCCTTTGGCACCAAGTTGAAAGAAGTATACCATTTGAAGCAAGAAAAGATGGATTCAGTCAATGCTATGGCCTGAATATCTGTGTCCTCTAAAAGATCCATATGTTGAAGCCCTAAACAACAATGTCACTGTATTTGGAGATAGGGTCTTCAAAGTACGAAATAAGGTCAAATCTGGGGTCTTGATCTAGTAGGCCTGGTGTCTTATAAGAAGAACAAAAGAGACCAGAGCTCACTTGCTTCCCCCTACACTACCCGGTCCATTGTTCATGCCTCAAGGAAATGCCATGTAAGGACACAGCAACAAGATAGCTGCCTGCAAGCAAGGAAGAGAGCCCTTACCAGAAAATGAATCAGTTGCACTTTGACTTTGAATTTCCCAGCCTCCGGAACTGAGAAGAATCTATTTCTCTTGTTTAAGTCACCCAGTCTATGATATTTTTTAATGGCAGTAGGCCAATATAGTTGCTTATGTGATAGAAAGGAATAATAGTATAACACACAGAGTTGAGGGAAGAGTTTTAGGAAATATAGTTTCAGGGAAAGCCACCAAAACTTTCTTTTGTTCTCTCCGCCCCCTCCCTCTCTCTCTCTCTCTCATGTATTCTTGTCTCTCCTTGACTCCATCCTGCCGAAAGACTCTGTGTGGCAGAAATAAAAATTATTCAGACTCAGAGTTATATTCTCCCAGCCTAGCAATCCTAACAGAAAGAAAGTTCTATTTCCCATGTTTGAAAGTCATTCACAGGGAAAGATTCCTAGTGGCCCTATTTGGAACACAGCCTCACTCCTTGGTCAAACTGTCTTGTTGGGAAGATACCTAGTTATCATCAATGGAGCCTGTATTACATGCCTATTGCTGTGGTTGTGGAGTAAAGAGCCAGGTATGGGTTATGAGGTTCTTTAAAGAACAGCCATGTCAGTGATTTGGGGGAATTGAAGTATCTTAAAAGCAATGCTCAGAGATGCATAATCAAGCTATATTTGGGCTATCATAGCTCTGATATTGCTTCCAATTTTTCAACAAGTAGGCTTCTGTCTAGTTCCTAAGACTAAGTTGATGCCTGGCACTTTGCTTCTGAATATCTGGACATTAGTTTGTTTCCTATTTCCATAGGATCTGCCATCATCACATCTCCAATATTCCCAGTTTTTCTTGCTCTGAAGCCAAGACTTTAATTTGCTCCCTTTAATTACTCCAGAATTGTAGGAGCACTCTCCATACCTTCAATCCCTTCCTTCCATCTTTCCCCATTCTATGCTAAGCTTGACAGAGAGCACCACATTGTTTGTAACTTTGGGCCAGGATTGGTCCAGGAGTGTATATAAGCTTCTGTACTTTCTGGAATAAATGGTGTTTTTGCACACCAGCAGAGCAGTTTTTACCTACACCCGGGGTCTGGGTGGAGTGACTCCATGGGCCATCACCCCCATCCTGGGACACCCCATTTCATCTTCCCCGAAGACCGCTTTTCTCATCTCTCAGGACCCCAACTCGTTGAGAGGACCCACACAGAGTGATTTAAAGCAATAAAGAATTTTAGTCACACGGTTGGAAGTTTTTTTAAGATTAACTTTCTGCCTTTTGACTTCTGACAATTATTTTCTTCTGAATTTTATGTCACCATTATATGCCCATCTATAGAAACATCTTTTCCTTATGCTCAATTCAGTGAAGCTGGCTGATTTCCTGAACTTATACCTATTATTGGTATTTGACCTGGTTGGAGGGTGACTCTAGAAATATGCAATGCTGTTGAGGTGCTCCTGATCCCCTTTCTAAACCACGTTCAGTAGGTGGACTGACTCCAGGTTCCTCTCAGCCATGTTCTGCCTGATCTGTCTTCTTGAACTTTATGGCCTTACTGGAGATAAAAACAAAGCCAAACTTCTGACTTGCATAACATGCCTTCATGCCTTCTGATACTTTTTTTTTTTTTTTTTTTAGTTTCCTCCTATATTGTCTCTAGTCATATTGTCAATGGGATGTTAGTAAACATGATACATGTTTTTAAATATTTTTCCAAATTTTACACTAGTGGAATATGTCATATCAAATAATATTTGATCAGAAATTAAAATTTGTAGTCCATGGTTTTTGGAGCATCAAATTTTTTAATTAAAAATTTCTTTATGCAGGTATATTTTCAAGTAATATTAACCAAAGGCACAATCTGAAAATATCTGATTTTTCAATCAAGCCACCAACTGTGTGCTGTTAAAGAAGCCATTTATTCTCTCTGGGCATCAGTCTGCTCATGTATGAAAAGAGGTTCCATACACCAGTGAATTTGATTGGATATATTCCTAGAAAAATAATAAACAGAAATAGAAAGCATGAATTTTTTATGAACACTGAAGGATTAAATCAGTATGTTCTTCCAGTGAATGAAATACAAAAAAAAATAGTTTATATGAAACTTTCAATAAAAAGATCATTTTAAACTTATACAAACTCTTGTAGGGACTAGAAAAAGAGGGCTTGTTTTCCAAATAAGCTTATATATCTAGATAGAAACTTGAGAGCAAAACCAGAGATGGAAAACAAGCAAGAAAATTATTAGCAAATCTTTCTTGGGAATATAAATTCAGAAATTCTAAAAAAGAAATATTGGTAGCACAAACTTATAGTGTATAAAAGGGTCATACATTACAACTGAGTTTGGTTTGCTATAGAAACCCAAGATCCATTTGATTTCACTTATGCATTGCTGGTGGGAATGGAAATTGGTGCAACCTCTCTGGAAAACATGGAAGTTCCTCTGAAAACTTGGAATGGAATCATAATTTGACCCAGTTATCCAACGTCTCAGTATATACTCAAAGGACTTAAAATCAGCATACTACAGTGACATCAATGTTTATAGCAGCTCAATTCACAATAGCTAAGCTATGGAACCAACCTAGATGCCCTCCAACAGATGAATCGATTAAGAAAATGTGGTACAAATACACAGTGGAATATTACTCAGTCATAGAGAAGAAAAAATTTTGGCATTTGGTGGTAAATGAATGAAACTGGACACTATCATGCTGAGTGAAATAAGCCAATCCCAGAAAACCAAAGCCGAATGTTCTCCCTGATATGCAGATGCTAACTCACAATAAGGTAGGGGCGAGGATAAGGGAATATAGTCACTCATTGCATTAGACAAAGGGGAATGAAGGGAAGGGAGGAAGGATTGAAATAGGAAAGACAGTGGAATGAATCAAATATAACTTTCCTATGTTCATATATAAATGCACAACCAGTGAAACTCCACAGCATGTACAACCACAAGAATGGAATCCTAATTAGAATAAGTTATATTCTATATATGTATAACATGTCAAGATACACTCTACTGCCATGTATATCTAAAAGTAACAAATAAAAAAATTTAAAAAAAAGAAACCCAAGATCCATTTAATATCAGAAAATCTACAAGTGTCATTCATCTCATTATCACATGAAAGAAAAGAAAATATAATCTCAATAGATGCAGAAAATCTATTTTTTAAAATCAATACTCTTTCACAAGAAACACTCTTAGTGAAATGGGAATATTGTATAATGAAACTTCCTTAATTAAAGGGTATCTAACACAAATTGATTACAAATATCACTCTACCTAAAAAAACATTTGAAGGATTGGTTTCAGAATTAGAAATGAGATTAAAATGTCTATTATGCCAACTCTTCATTTCATTGATCTCTTATTATTTTAGTCTCATATTTATTGATTTCTGCTGTGGTCTTTGCTATTTATTTTTTAATTTGGGGTTTGGTTTGTTCTTGCTTTCTAGGTGCTTGAGATGCATTGTTTATTTGAAATTTTTTATGTAGGTGTCAATTGCTTTTACTTCCTCCTCAGTACTGCTTTTTCTGTATAAAGTTTTGGTATGTTGTGTTTTCATTTTCATTTGTTTTTATAAATATTTAAATTATCCTTTTGATTTCTTCTACTCATCCAAAAGTGTGTTGTTCTGTCTCCATATATTTGAATAATTTCTAAAGTTTTTTTTACTATTGATTTTTAATTTTTTCATTGTGGTCAGAGAGAATAAAGAACAAGATTTCTTTTTTTTCTTACTTTTCTTTCTTTCACTTTCCTTTTTTGTTGAAATATATTTTCTGGCCTAGTCTATGGTCTATTCTAGAGAAAGTTTCATGTGCTATTAAAAAGAAGATAAATTCTGTACCTGTTAGATGGAATGTTCTAAAAATGCCTGTTAGGACTATATAGTTTGTAGTACAGTTTAATGCTTCCTTGTTGATTTTTCCACTACATGATCTGTCCACTGATGATTCCCACTGTAATTGTATTGGAGCCAATATCTCCCTTTAGATATAGTAGTTTCTATTTTATGAAATTCAGCATTCCAAGTTTAGGTATATATACATTTGTAGTCATTATATCTTTTGTTGTATTAACCCCTTAATTATTAGTGACCTTTGTCTTTTTACACAGTTTTTGTCTTAAAGTCTATTTTGTAAGATGTAAGTATAGCTATTTTTTCTTTTTTAATAGAATATGATTTTCCATCCTTTATCTTTCAGTTTGTATGTGTCTTTATGGGTGCTATGAGTTTCTTATAGGCAGCATAGGACCTTGTTTTTTTCCTCCTATCTATTCAGCCAGTGTAGACTTTTTAATTAGAGAATTTAGTCCATTTACATTCAAAGTAATTATTGATAGTTGAAGACATTTTCTTGACTTTCTTCTAATTGTTTTGAATGTTCTTTGTTCTTCTTCTTTTGTTCATCCTTGTGGTTTGGTGGTTAACTGCATTGATCAGGTTTGATTCTTTTCTCTTTTTTTTTTGGTACTGGGGATTGAACTCAGGGGCACTCTACCACTGAGCCACATCCCCAGCCCTATTTTGTGTTTTATTTAGAGACAGGGAGTCACTGTTGCTGAGGCTGGCTTTGAACTCACGATTCTCCTGTCTCAGCCTCCCAAAGTGCTAGGATTGCAGGTGTGAGCCACCATGCCAGGCTAAGGTTTGATTCTTTTCCATTTCTCTCTGTGTATCTGCTTTAGTAGTGGGTCTTATACTTTAACATGTTTTCATGATTATACTTATCTTTCTTTTGCTTCTGGATATAGGATTTCGTTAAGCATCTTATCTTGTTTGTCTGAAGGACAAGCCTTGCTGGATTTAATATTCTTTGTCATTCCCCGACTCCCTGGGACTTGGAATATGACAATCCATTCTCTTCTCATCTATAAAGTTTCTGATGAAAATTCTATTGGCCTAGTATGGTTACCCTTACCTTCTCTTGGTGCCCTTATCTTGCAATTTTTTTGAATTCTCTCCCTGTTATTTTCTTGTTATGTTTTGTTAATTCTGTGTTATACTTTTGAAAGATTGTTTATAGCATGCCATAGTATCTATTTGGGGACCTGTAGACCGTCTGTACATTGATGTACACATCTTTCCCAAAATTGGGGAAGTTTTCTGCTATTATTTCCTGAATAGATTTTCTATGACTTTCTCCTTTTCTTCCTCCTCAGATACTCAAAAAATGTGAATATATGTTTGTGGAATGGTGTCCTAAAGGTCTCAAAGCTCTCTTCATTCTTTTCTTTCTTTCTTTCCTCCTATTTATTTATTTATGTTTTAGATTAAGTGGGAAATTTCAAAAGGCCTTCTTCAAGTTCAGGTATTTTTTTCTTTTGTTCAATCAAGTCTATTGCTGAAGTTTTCAATTACATATGAGTTCTTCATATCCAAGATTTTAGTTTGAATTTTTTTCCAGATATCTGTTTTATTGCTGATTTTTTAGTCACATCATAGTTTTGTATTTCTAATTTTGTTAAATTGTCTGTGTTAATTTTAGTTTTCTTGTAATCATTATTTTAAATTCTTTCCCAGGCATTTCAGCAATATCCTTTTATTTGAAGTATGTTGGTAGAGAGTTGTTGTGTTCTTTTGGAGGCATCATGTTACCTTGTTTTTCATATTTCTTGTGACCCTGTGTTGAGATTTATATGATAAATCAATTGCCTCTACTACTTTTTATAAGATGACTTTCTTAGTAAATGGCTCTTAACTAAGGATGCACCTTGGAGTATCAGTTTGGTAAGCTATTTGGCTTTGGTTCCAGCTGGGTACCATAGCATAGTTTCCCTGTAGCTTCTTTAGCTATAATCAGTGGATGTTGTAGTCATGGTGTCTATGATGGCAGGTCAGAGAGACACAGAGGGGAAGGAGGTACTCTAGTGACCCAGGTACATGTGGTGCACAGAGCATTAGGGGTGGGGCACCCATTGGGTAGCCACTCAAGCACTGTAAATGGTGGCACTAGAAATGTAGAGCATTGCGGATATTTCCTCACCAGTGGCAGCACACTTTTGTTCCCAGCAAGGCCAACTAAGCAGCTCAGCCTGATTAAGGCAGAAGCTCAGGCCAAGTACAGAGGTAGCCTGGGGTGATTATACAGCTTGGGCAGGTTAGGGTTGCTTCTTGGCTGACTTTGTACCTAGGTGGCACAAGGACAGAAGCTTAGCTTCACCCCCAATATGTCACCCATGTTTCAGCAGTTTGGCATCTGGGGCATGAGGAGAGAATGTAAGTTTTTTCTCTGTAGCAAAGCTATGGTTCACATTCCAGGAAACTCTCCTAGCTGGGCTCCAAGCCTATCCTTACTGTTGCTACGGTTGCCAGCACTGGCTGTTGTGTTAACAGTGTCCACTGGAAAGGAGCCTGCTGGAACTCCCCTGTTTACCCTTTCCTCATGTTGGGTAGTACCCCTGGATGGGGAGCTGGGGTTACATATTTTGGTGCACTTTACTTTCTATTCCATTATTCCAAGTCTCTTGTGCCTTATAGGGTTTCCATCTCTCCCTTGCTGGGTTCCAGTGCCACTCACCTTGAAATACAGCTACTTTGTTTTTCTGGATCTTTGTGGAGGGAGATGATTGCTACCTAGGCACTTCTATTCTGTAGTCTTGCCCTCTCTTCTGTCACTTTTATTTTGATTCTTTTTTATAGTTTATTCATTTTAAGTAAATCACTTTTGCCAATCTTTCTTTTCTGTTTACTGGTCTTGTTCAATAAATAATATTAATTATTATGGTTTTCTAGTTAATTTTGATAGCTAGTAGAGTAAGGCTACTCAACTATTCTTAGGCCTTTACTCTTTTGTGTCAATTTTGGAATCATCTTTTCAAATTCCTTCACAGTCACATTGAGATTTTTGTTGATACTGCATTACTCTATAGGCTAATCTGGGTAGCACTGACATCTTTAGAACATCCACAAATACAAGGTATATCTCATTTATTCAGCTGATTTAATGTTTTGAAGAAAGTTTTAATACTTTTAAGTTGGGTGATGAATTTGTGGGTCTTCATTTTGTGATTACATTTCATAATTTAAACATATGAATGATATGTCAAATATAACCTTTAAAAATATGGAAATATATTTTAAGTATAATGCGACCATTTAAAATGATGGTGCAGTTATAGATATGAAAGTTCTGTCGTGTATTAATAAGCAAGGAAAACCTTTTCCATAATAGCATATGTTTTATATAAATGCCATTTATTTAAATATATGTAAAATTATGAGTGTAGAATAAAGAGAGATTTTGGAATGCTGTAAAAATGCAGAATCAGATAAAGGATACATTTCAGATGGAGAAATACTCCATTTCAGATGGAGAAATACATTTCAAAGGACCTTTGAAAATTATTGCTCTATTAAAGCAATGAGAACACTGGCAAAATAGCCAAAATTGAATTTTTTGAAAATTAAAGAATTAAAACATTTTGGGGAATATTTATTCAAAAATATCAGCTGAATCAAGTTAAGAAAACTAAGCTTCATGGTTCTTCAAGTTGCTCTAATACCATCTTCCTTTTCCTTGATTCACAGTAGCCTTAAAAACCAATATTCTTACTATTTTCATAGCTATGATAACCAGCAATCTAGAAGTTACTAGTGGGAATAGAATGAGTTTAATGCTCCCTAAATGTCTCATCTCCAGAAGTTTGACACTATTCGACCTGTGTGGCAGCACATTAAAGAAAAAAAGTGAACTTCATTCCCAGGACTGGTTTTTATTTAAACATGGATCAGTGTGCATTCTGTGTATTTGTTGAAACAATGACAATTGTTTAACACTGCCCAAGGTGATATTGCTGTTGGGGTTAAGAGGCAGCCCACAAAACTTGAAAAATTGGGGAATGTGATGTCCATATGAGACTTTGATATATTCCTAGAAATCTAGAAATCTATGCACATGTATATGTGTAGACAAGACCTGAAAAAGCTCTAATATTTCACTTTTGGCTGACCTTGAGGCTCTGTGAAAGCCGGAAGTGAAGGCTAAGGCAAGTTTTAAACTGCCGGCCTGAGATTGAAGGTATACCCCAACACAAAGCCTTTTAGCAATGACTGGGACAATTATTGGTTCAAGGCACTTAAAGAAAACTATTCAATCATTACTGACCATTAAGTTAATTAAGCAGAGATGTCATTAGCTGTACAAAACAAAGAATATTGACTTGATAATTTTAGTTCAGATAAGTCACTAAAGACACAATAGCAATAAAATCTGTATGAGTACAGGGGAATAAAGTATTCAGAGATTCCACATTATACTATTTGAATGTCCAATTTCAATGAAAATTAGGAGGAACACAGAGGGGTAAAAAGCAATGAATAGAAACTCTCCTTGGAAATCAGACATTGGACATACTACACATATTCTACACCAGCCATTTTAAATATGTTCAAAGAGCTAAAGAAACCATTTCTAAAAATTAAAAGAAACTGTGTCTTGCCAAAGAGAGAATATCAATAGACTGTAGGAAATTATTTTTTAAAACACTAGAGACTCTGGAATTGATTATAATAACTGAAATGTAAAATGTATTGAAGGAGCTCTATAGCACATTTGAGCAGTCAGAAGAAAGAATCAGAGAACTTGAAAATTGATTGATAGGTATTTTACAAATCTGAGGAATAATAATAATAAAAAAGAGTGAGGAGGACTATGTGACATTACCATACATACCAACATATGTATAATGGGGCCCCCAGAAAGAAAGGAGAGAGCAGAAAGAGCAGAAAGATTATTTGAAAAAATTTTGATTAAAAACTTAACAAATTTGATGCAAACCTTAATCTACATATTTGAGAAATTTGATACATACCTTGTAGGACAAATTCAAAGTAATCCATACCTACATTCATTGTAGTCAAACTGCTGAAGGACAAAGACAGAGATAATCTTGAAAGTGTAATGGAGCAGACTGCTCAGAAAACACACCACGTCCCAGTGATGTCCAAATTGGTGAGTCTTTATTAGCTGGTCAGTCCCAGTGATGTCTTTATTAGCCTGCTGGCGATTGCTCCCTAAATAGTCTCTGCAGGGAACAGCACCAAGCCTGAGCGTTTCAAGGTATTTAAAGGCAAAAACCACATCCTGGTTGGCTTAGCTGTAAGTAAGCAGGGGTCCAAAAGTTGAATTGAGCCATTAGAGAAACAATGCATATGAGGTAATGCATGCATTATGCGCACATTTGGTTACTTTCTAATAGGTAATGGGAATTGAAAACAGTGTAGCTTAAGGGAAAAGGCAAATAGCTCTATGCTAACACCCCTCCCTCCCCTGATGAATGTTTCCCTAAGACTAATTGCAGATAAGGGAAGAGTGCTCCGCCAGGCCAGAGACACTCTTAGGTCCACAGCTCTCAGGACCCTGACCCCTGAGCCCAAATTCCTGGGCACTGAAACTGACCACTTCATTGATTTATGGAACTAGCCCCAAATTCCTAAGTGCCTGAGAGAACCGGCACATCTCCACTATGCCACCCCCAACATAAACCTATAAAACCCAGTCCCTTTCTTTGTTCAGTGGCTCATTTTCCACCAGGAGAATGGGTCCACCACCACCACCTTCGCAGATGAATCCTGTTCCTGAATAAAAGCCTGAAATGACTTGCATGGTTTGCTGCCGCCTTTGATCTTTTTGCCCTTACACTTTCATGATCATTTATAATTGACAAAGCTCTGGATTCAGCACAGGGTCATAAGGAACTAAAATGGATGCCTTAACTAAGATGGAGTCACTCATGTTAACCTAGTCTACAAGAAAAGTAGCTAGGCAAAAATGACTCATTATGGTGAAGGGATTATCAGCAACAACAGCAGCTTACTTTTCCAGTCAGAACTATGGATACCAGAGAGCAGTGAGATTACATGTTCAGTGTTCTGAAAGATTTCAGAAAAATTATGATGCAAAAATGAAGAGGAAGTCAAGATCTTCCCAGGTAAATAATAACTGATTGAATTTGTTGTTAGCAGATATGCCCTGCAATAAATGCTAAAGGGAGAACACCCTGTTGAAAAGAAGGGACAATAGATAGTAACATGAATCCACAAGCAGATACTAGAGTACTGTCTAAGTAACTACACAGATAAATATAAAATACAGTATGAAAGTGTTTTTAAAATAATTCTTTTTAATGCAATCTGATTTTTAAAAAAAGAACTGCATAAAGTAATAACTATAAAATTGTGTTGATGTGCTTGTAACATACAAAAATAATATTGTATGACAATATTAGCACAAAAGTGGTGTAAGCAGACCTCAACTGGAATATAATATTTTTATATCATTGAAATTAAGTTGTTCTTTTCTAAATTAGAAGGTTTTACATTATTATTTTTAACATCCTGGGACAACCACTAAGATAACTAAAATATATATATTTTAGTTATCAGCACCATCAGGGCATATAAAATATATATATTTTAGTTATCAGCACCTGAAGTTGGTGCTGATAACTTAGCATAACACACACACACACACACATACATATACACATACATACATATATACAGTAAGAGTGTTCTCAAATTAGAATGTCACTAAAAGTCAGAAAAAACAAGGGAATTCAAATGGTATACGGAAAATATCTGTTAAACATAGTAGAAACAGTAGTGGGAAAAAGAGGGACAAAAAGACATCAGGTAAAGGAATAGAAAATGACATGTGCAAATATTATCAGATACTATATTAAATGAAAACATACTGAACACTCCAACTGAAAACCAGATATTTATAGATTGAATAAAAGATAAAATGCAATGATAGTATTAGAGGCACACTTTAGATATAAAGATCAAATAAGTTACAAGTAAAAGGTTGGAAAAAGATACCATGTAGACCACATCTTAAAGAGAGTTGAAGTGGCCATACTATTATCAGACAAAATAGACTTTAACCAAATAACATGATGATAAAAAGAATATCATATGATAAGAAAGTAAATTCATACCAAAATTATCAAAATGCAATGTAAGAGAAGCTTAAAACTGTAATTAACAAATTTATTGCTGAAAATTAATAAGTGAGTAAGCAAGGTTGTGCACTATAATATCAATATACAAAATTAATTGTATCTCTATACACTATCAATGGATATTCCAAAATGAAATTAAGAAAGGTAATTAAGATATTAAAAAAACAACTCCACTTAGAATGAAAAAGAATAAAATACTTAGGAAAACCCTTAACAAAAGAAATATAAGACTTTTTTACACTGAAAACTACAAAATACTGTAAGAATTATTGGTGGAGATGTGGAGAAATTGGAACCTTCAGACATTGCTGATGGGAATGTTGAGGCTTCTTTGGAAAACAATTGTAGTTTCTCAAAAAGTCAGAGATCAAAACAACCCAACAGTTTTAAATATATATCCAAGAATACTGAAAACACATAAACACTTGGACACAAATGTTCATAGTTTAATATTATTCCTTATAGTAAAAAAGTAGAAACAACCCAAATGAATGGATAAACAAATGTAGTATAGATATATAATGAAATATTATTCATCGATAAAATAAATGCTAATGAAAAATAAATTTTAAAAAAGTACTGATACATCTTGCACACAGATGAACCATGAAAACGTTATGCTAAGTGAAATGAACCAGTAACAAAGGCCACATATTGTAAAATTCCATTATACTATATGTCAAGAATATGCAAGTTCATAGAGGCAGACTAATAATTGGGCTGGAGCGAGGGGTGAACAGAGAATGACTATTAATGAATATAGGCATTTTTTTGTGTGTATAAGTGAGGGGTGATGAAAATTTTCTCCAAATTATATTGTTGAGGTGGTTGTACAACTCTGAGTACACTGAAACTCATTGAATTGTACACATTAAAAAGCTGAATTTTACGTTATGTAAATTATGTGTCCCTAAAGCTGTTATTTAAAAAAAGAAAAAAAAAAAAAAAGACCCATGCATATTTGTAATTCCTGTGACGGGAGGCTGAGGCAGAAGGGTTGCAAGTTCTAGGCTAGCCTAGACAATTTAGCAAAACCCTGTTTCAAAATAAAAAATTAAAAAAGGGTTGGCGATATAGCTCAGGGGTAGAGTGCCTCTAGGTTCAATCCCTAGTATCCCAAAATATAAATAAATTTTTTTTTTTTAAAAAAGAAGCATTTGAAGGGCTTTTTCAGGTCTGATCCTTTCTTTTGGGCACATTCCCCAAACATACAGGGAGTCATAGCAATTTTAGACAATCCACATGATCATCTTTGAAAGTAAGCATTATTTTTTCTTCACTTAATACCATATGTATAAAGCAAGAATTTTTTCCAGATATTTTATATGTACAAAAACTATAGGAAAGTGCCTCAATCCTAAGACCTTGGCTGTCAAGCCAGACTAAAGGAGTGACAGCCATTGGTGAGTCTGACCCATTTTATGACCCTGGAATTGGAATCTCACCTTATTCACTGCTTTCTAGAAAGAGGGGACATTGCCTAGTTTTAAAATTGTACAGATACCACATCGCTCATTATGCTGAAATTCACTTCTGTTCAACTGGGAAGTTTCTGGTGGTTGTTTCTGGCTATTCTGGACTCTTGGCAATTAGATGAGTATCTGGGCACTTTGACCTCTGGAAGGAGAGAGGTCCTATACTGAAGCATCATAAGCAGGTGAGCAACATGAAAATGTGTAATTTTAAAATGGCCATTTATTTTACATGTATATAACTCTAAGTAAAATTTATTTTGTACACTTAAGATATACAACATAATCTTCTGGGATACATATGGATATCACAAAGTATACTATAGTAGAGCAAATTAATATATCCATCATCTTACACAGTTGTGGATTTTTTTTGTTTTTGTGACAAGAGCAACTAAAAATTGTAGCATGAATCCCACAGATAGTACAATTTTATTACCTGTAGTCTTCATAATGCGTGATAGATCTCTAGACATGTTCATTCTTCATGCATGTCACTGTATCCTCTGACTTATGTCTCCCCATTCTCCCCCATCTCCCATCTTGGGAAACCACTGTTTTTGTCTCTATCTCTGTATATTTGTTTTCTTTTTTGTTTGTTTGTTTCCACATATAAGTGATATCCAGTATTTTCCTCTCTGTGTCTGGCTAATTTCACTTAGCATAATGTCTTCCAGGCCCATCCATGTTTTCAAAAATGGCAATATCTTGTTCTTTATTAGGACTGAATTCTCCACTATATATATGTACCCCTAGTTTCTTTATCCATTCATCTGTTGATGGACACATATCGTTTCCACATCTTGGCTATTGTGCATAGTCCTTGTTTTAGTCAGCTTTTTCACTGCTGTGACCAAAAGACCTGACAAGAACAATTTTAGAGGAGGAAAAGTTTATTTGATGCTTATATTTTCAGAGGTCTCAGTCCTTAGGGCCTCTGGTGAGGCAGAACATCATGGCAGAAGAGTGTGGTGAAGGAAAAGTAGCTCAGGACATGGCACCAAGAAGCAGAGAGAGCATTCCATTCAATGAAGACAAAATATACACCCAAAAGGCACACACCCTCAATGACCCAAATCCTCCATCTACACCCCACCAGCCAGTTAATCCCTATCAGTGCATTGATGCACTGACTAGGTTAAAGCTCTCATAACCCATTCATTTCACCTTCAAACTTTCTTGCATTGTCTCACACATGGGCTTTTGGGGGCCACCTCATAGCTAAACCATAACAGTGCTGCAATAAGAATGGAAGTGCAGACATGTGTGTGCATGTGTGTTGGCAAGTCTCCTTTCACTTGTTTTAATGTTCAGCTCTTGGACCACTATGTAGAGCACTCCTTGGGCACCTCACATTGACTTGAAGGATCAAAGCTGACCCTAGACTCTCTTGAAGCCCTTCTGTGGAGACAGTCTTCAGTTACTTAGACTTTAGGAAAAATTACCTGCTGAAAAATTAACTTCTAGAATGAGAAAAGCCCTTAAGTATGATTGTGGTTTGGAAGACCCAGTCAGTGAAGTCTCTCTACGTGATATTGAAAGTCATATGTTGGAAACTTGATGGTGAAGTTACTCACTCAAAGGAGGGCAGATGCCAGGAAAGAGGCCAAGCCTTGTACTAGGTTTGTGGCCCTGGAGGTCCATGTGGTAAACAGTAATGAAGTGGGCACCGGAGGGTGTTGAAGAAGATTCCAGGGTCACAACCCAGAAGTAGATGCTGGGAGTCGTCTTGGGGAGGCAGATCTATACAGCCATGGGATCCATGTGATCTTTCCACTAGTAGCACCCCTTCCTATAGATTGGCTAGGGGAGGAAGAGAATGTGAGACGACATTAAAAAAACATGACTGGATAATCCCATGATCATTTTAACTATGTGCTGAGGAATTTGCTCTTGCTCCTACTCCATACCTTTCAAAAGCTACAGATGTAGGGTTTTTAATTTTTTTTTTCATTTTAAATCAATTTTATTTGTTGGTTTGTTTGCTGAGTTGGGCTCTTGCTGTGTGGCTCAGATTGGCCTTGAATTGTGATCCTCCTGCCTTAATCTCCCAATTAAAACTATTTTTAAATGTCTCAGCAGAATGTTCATTCTTTGCCTTCTGCATGGTCTTTCAGTTATCTTAAATGAATGATTAATAAATGGAAGGGGAGAGAGATTGGAAAAAAAGAAGAGATGTGATAATAATTCTCCTGCAGATTATTTAAAAATGGGGGAGAGGATCCACTGCCATAAATGAGTCTTTTACTTATGACTAACTGCCATTAGTTTTGAAATACATTTCCCTGTCAGTTTGTTATATAGATGAGTTCTCTTTATTCACTCTACTTTGACACTGTTCATCCAAGGGTCCCCTACCTGTTTCTAATTTTGAAGGGCTAAGTTCCATTTCCCTGCATGTGAAAAGTGGTATTGCTTCTTTTTTGTCTATATAGATAAAACTGTCTTTGAATTTCTAAAATCTATTCATCAGTCAGGGAAAATCTGCTAGGATTCCAAGCATCCTCTCTTCCTTAGCAGAAGGGACCCGACCATGACAACTTCCCTGTCTTCCCAGAGGTGTCTACCACCTTCTTGAACTCTCTACTGACTTCTCAGAGGAAGAACGTCAGGACACTGAGGTAAACAGCCCCATCATACCTTCACCCCACAAGGATCCACCAGGAAGGAAGAATTCGTAGCTTGCCAAATGAAACAGGCTAAAACTGGAAAAGTAATAAATGATATTTTCCTGCTTCTAGGAGCACATTACAAAAATAGAAGCTGAAAGTTAAAAAAAAATGAAGAATTTTCTAGTATAATATGGTGCATAGAATTGAAATTTCCCTTAAGTATTTTGGGGAAAACATTCTTGAAACTTTCACAACGTCCTGAGAGTAGGATATTAAATCCTTAATAAATATCATCTTGACAGGACAGCTGTCAATAAACATGACTATCACCCTTGATTTCTTCTACCTTGTCATCTTCTGATTAAGAGAAATTTTCAGCTAGGCCCACCTGGACTTCTTTCTAGCTAACCTGTAATTGCCTAGGCTGCTAGGCTAGATGCAGCTTAATTGGATAGTATATCATGTAAAATATTTTACATGCTCTCCTGCAAATTATTTAAAAATAAGAGCAAACAAACAAACCTATGACCCCTGCGTTTGCTCTCAGAAAACACAGCTGCCTGAGGAAGCACACAGGTTTCCAGATACACCATTTTCATGGTCATATGAAATAGTGAATTTCCCTGCTGAGGCTGGAGCAAGTCAGGCATAAGGAAGCCTGACTGTCAGAAACTCAGAGGTAATAGGTTGGCTGAGAAGCAAAGACATGCTCCTTGTACCAGGGGACTGTGCGCAGCTAGAGTTAGCTCACATCAGATGAGATCTCACACTTTCAGAAGCAGCAGAAAGGCATTTAACTCAGCCCAGATCTCTGCTGTGTACATTCCCTTTCCCCAGTCAGCAAGTCTGTGCTGAGTGCTGAATTTATAAAACACCACAGTGGGGGCTGTCAGGTTAACAGCTGGTGGGAATTGGAAAAAGAAGAGGTGAGATGGTGTGTGATATTGGGATCTGGTGAAAGTGGAATAGACCTCTTCTTTCTATTGCATTAAGATAGTATGTTGGGACAGAGAAATGCCCAGGGCATGGGGTTGATTGATGTTTTCTCCATATAAAGAGGGTTATCTTGTGGCTGGTGCCGAACAAAATGTAGAATGCAAATGCTAAAGGGCTACAAATCTCTTGATACATTTTCACAGTGGAGTTCTGGAAATATTATTTTTGGCTTCGCTGCCTATTCTGGAGCATGGCATATAGTGATTATTGTAGGCAAGACAGGACAGAGTACTGCTATGTTCAACTATTGAATGGAATAATTGATTAGGTCTATACTTTTGTAATTCTTTTAACACCTACTACTGTCCTCTCTCTAAGGTGGTCCTCGGCAATGTCTACTTTATCCACATATCACTTGCCTTGAATTTACAATAATTGCCTAACTTTGGTAATTCCAATAGCTACCCCATCCTGTCTCTGGTCTTTCTCTGCTCCAGTACTACCTGCCACCATGTGCCACACACTGTGCTTGGTGCTGGGGATATGTACATTGGTTCAGTCTTTTCCCTAAGGATTGTCCAGTCTTTGTAGGAAAACAACCAGACAAGAGACCAGTTAGCTACAAACCTACAGGAGTTGCGAAAGATATGGATGAAGTGCTGGGAGAGTATCAAACATTTTTTTCCCCAATAAGCCCTTGAGATTTTTAACCATTGATTTTTTAAAATGTAGATGGACACAATATCTTTATTTATTTTTATGTGGTGCTGAGGATCAAACCTAGTGCCTTATGCATGCGAGGCAAGTGCTCTACCACTGAGCTACAATCCCAGCTCCTTAGCTATTGATTTTAAATCCAGGGTTGTAGTTTCATTATCTGTTAACAGCTAGTTAATTTAAGTATTTTGTATGACTCAAGACAGCTTTTTCCTTATACTTCTTTTTTTCTTTTTTTAAATTTTTTTTTTAGTTGTAGGTAGACAGAATATCTTTATTTTATTTTTATGTGGTGCTGAGGATCGAACCCAGTGCCTCAGGCATGCTAGGCGAGCACGCTACCACTGCGCCATAACCCCAGCCCCCCCTTATACTTCTTGTTTCCTTATATTTGATACGTATCTACTCATTATATACCAGATGCCCAGTTCTACCTTAGGCAAATTGAAGAGGGAGAGTGAATAGCTGGGAGGACCTGGGGCTACAAGCCAAGCCTTCATTCAGGAAGAGGAAGGAAAGCTTGATGATCTTTGGGAAATTCCATTTTGAGTTGGGGCTGATTCCCTCCTACTCTGTCTATTAGGATTTGATGAATCCTTTAACTACATTTTTCATTAGACATCAGATAACCAGAAGACATATGGTGCTAATGTTCCCCAGCTTTTTATGAACAGGAGCATCTGGTAAGCAGAACAAAATTCTTAAAAAAGGAACAAGTGAGCCTCGGGGGATTGAAGTTATCATTCAGTCCTGAACTGTCAGCCCTTACTCCTATCTTGAACCGGGTAGGGGAAGTGCTGGGAGAGTATACAGGATGAAGTGTGCTTCAAGGGACCTGGTTGGTACTCGTGTTACTTATGGCAGGGACAGATGCAATACTCTCTGGCTCTGTGGACCCCCATCATAGCAATACATATGCAGAGACCCTGTTTCCAGTGGGGTGGCTGTGTGAGAAGCTTTAGGAAGGGAGATAGAGGGGCTGCTGGTCGGTGTTGGGTGAGCGGGTTATGGGTGAGGGGTAGTGGGGATTGGCCAGACTGCCCTCATGTTGCTCCCTTTGTTCTCAGAAGCAGCCCACATTTCATTTTGTAAATTAAAACCACGATGACTAAGCTTGGAATAAGTCCAAGCAACCAACTGGAATGATTCACGATCTCATTGAAAGTGAGTTTTTTTTCTCAACCAACTAATTTCAAATTAATTAGGCTCCATTTCTGTACCTTGTTTTGTCTACTGCATTAAGCAAATTCCCCAAGACCTCTGGGGCCATCTCTGTTTCATTGAAAACCTCTATTGTAATACATTTATTGATTATTACATGCTGAGTATGTTACTGAGGGTAGCTCTAGGCACTTTGCCTTTATCATGTAATTCAAGCCTTACAAACAACATATTTCCCTTCTGGAAACTGAGGCTCAGAGAGGTTAAGCCACCTCTGTGAAGGTCTACACAACTAGCAAGTAGCAGAATGAGGAATTGAACTCCTGCTTCTCTGACTCCAGCACTGTCCTTAGTTCTTGCCATTTTTTTGATATGTGCAGTGTCTTGGCCTTTCCATTACGCTAATGTGATGTTAGACAAAGACTGATAAAGGTTGGGTATTCCCCTGTGCCAAGCTAATGCTCCTGAAAAATGATTCAAAATTTGCCTTTTATGATCACATAATAGCCGAACAGAATGAAGATAGTTTTCCAACATGGAGTTAAGTAAGCTTCAAAGGACTCAGAGTAGATATCAGCCTGAATTTTGCATTTTGGCAGGGGGGATTCAGGGTGGCACTGACCTGATGGCCCTGGAAGGTTGACTTTATGGAGTGGAACAAGAGGGCGTGACCAAGGCCTGTTTGCAGTGCATTCTTGGACCAGTGCTGAAGCTACGCCAGGAAACTTACTGCCAAAGCCTCAACCCCTATGTCCCCTGGAAAACATTTCCTTCTCTTTCAGAGCTATCTTTTAAACATAAGGTGAGTGGTCCTAAAGAGGAAGATGCAGCAATCATTCTTCTGAAAGGAATGAAGACTTCAACATCCACTGATAAAATGTGCTCCATTAGGCAGCTCAAATAAATAATATTGTCAGTTGATTTTTTTATAAATTGTCCAAGACAGGGCTGCTGAACCGTTCCTCTTCACCTGTAGGTCCAAACATCTCTACTTCATCTCCTGAGCTACTAGTCCTTAGGAGGGGAGGTTATCAGATCCAAGCCAAAAGGAGATGCAAGTCCTCATTTCCCAAGATATGCATGAAACGTAGGTTTATCCTTATTGTCTCAGCCTTCCTTCCTTGCTACTCAGGTTTGAGGACAAATCATCCTGCTGACAATGTCTGACACAGCTTTACCCATTCATACACATGCTCAGTGTCTTCTTGTGGAGGCTTCTTCAGCCTTCTAGGGACTAATCCCTCACTTGCTGTTTATCTAAATGCTTCCAAACATACTATCACATTTAATCCTCACCCTCACTCTCAAGGGTGGCATTGTTATCCTCAGATGACAAAACTAAGGTTTAAGGTCACGTAGCTTACAAAATGTGCTGGAATACAAACTCGGGATTGTCAGACCCCAAAGCCTATACTTCTTACCCATGATGCCATACTGCCTTCTACAGAGGCCTGGAGAGGTACGTGGCCTTAACGTAGAACCAGTAAGGGGATACACAACTGATTTTTTAATTTGATTACAAATATCTGCCTTTGGATCTCAAAAAAACTAGTGTTTTTTGTTGTTGTTATTCACTCATTTTAAAAATAGACTTTATTTTTTAGAACAATTTTACATTTCATTTATGGAAAAATTATGAACATAGTATAGAGTTCCTATATACCCCCTACCAAATATCCCCTATTATTTATATGGGTATGATACTGTTGTTCCAGCTAATATACAAATATCAAATGTTATTAATTATTAATTACTAGTTATTAAAATAACTTTGCCATTACTAACTAGGGTCTGTATTTTATCCAGATTTCCTTACTTTCCAGCTATTTTTTCTTTTCTTTTTTAAAAAATTTGTTCTTATTAGTTATGCATGACAGTAGAAGGTATTTTGACATATTATACATATATGGAGTATAATTTCTCATTCTTCTGGCTGTACATGATTCAGAATTACATTGGTTGTGTAATCATATATTCATATAGGAAAGTAATGTCTGATTCATTCTACTATCTTTCCTATTCCCATCCCCTGCTTTTCTTCATTCCCCTTTGTCTAATCCAAAGTACTTCTATTCTTCCCTACCCTGCCCCTCTTATTGTGAGTTAGCATCTGCTTATCAGAGAGACCATTTGGCCTTTGGTTTTGTGGGGTTGGCTTATTTTACTTAAAATAATACTTACATGATAGTCTCCAGTTCCATTCAAGATTCCACATTATCTCCAGTTGTCATGTCATTTTACACTCTTACTACTGTGATAATTTCTTAGACTGTCTTATTCTAAGCCATCTTACTGGAATATAACAAAATACTACCAGTGGATATGTTAGTCAGCCTTCTGTTACTGTAACAAAACACCTGAGATAATCAACTCGAAAGGAGGAAAGGTTTATATTTGGCTCACAGTTTAGTAGTTTTAGTTCATGGTCTGTTGGTCTTCTTGTTTTTGGGCCTGTGGTTTGTCAACACATAATAACGGGGAGTGCCTCCCTGATAGAGCAAACTTCTTACTTCATGGTCAGGTGTGAAAGAAAGAGAGGAAGAGAAAAGGTTTAATAGTCCCCCTCCAGGGCATGTTCCAATGAACTAAGATCCCCTACTTGTCCCCATCTCAAAGGCTCCAGTACCTCGATGGGCTGGAGACCAAGCCTTTAATACATGGGCTATTGGGGGATATTTCAGATCCAAACTGTAATATTGGGTAACTTATAAACAACAGAAATTTATTTCTCATTATTCTGAATACTATTGAGGCTCAATCCTCTATTAAGGACTTCCTTCCTCATAATACCTTCTTCCTGTCTTCACGTGGTAGGAGGGATAAGGATCCCCTCTTAGGCTTCAGGCCTCCTTTACAAGAGCTCTACCCTCATGACCTAATTCTCCTTAGAGGCCCCACCTCCTAATAGCAGCACCCTGCGGGAGAGGATTTCAACATGAATTTGCAGAGGGCACAGACATTCATACCATGGCACAGACTTTCCTTGATTATGATTTCCTTGACATTTTGAGAAGTTTTGGTGATGTATGTTGTAGGATGTGCTACTGTTGGGATTTGTCTGATGTTTGGGAGGAAGATCACTGAAGTAAAGTACCATTTTCATCACATCACACCATGAGCACATACTATCAACATAACTTATTGCCATCTATGTTGACTTTGGTCAACAATACTACCCATGATTTAGGAGTGGTCCCAGTACTGCCCATTATTTAGGAGTGAGGTGTTCTCAGCAGAGTGTATCCATAAATAATTTGGAATATTTCTTATGGGAAATTTGTTTCTATTTATTTATTTAGTCATTTAGTCATTTGTTTATGTAATTACAGACTTAGGGATATTTTTTTATCTTCACATCAAAGATTATCTAGTCTACTACAGTGATAAGAAGGCTGGCTGATAGAGCCCAGTCTTGCTCTAGTTATGCAGTAAAAGTTTCTGGTTATTCTGAAGAGTTAAAGGTATATTTGAAGGGCATTGCCCTTCTGCAGGCTGTTTATGACTCATAGAATAGTGATATTGGAAAATGTCACTGGCATCCTTTATTTTACAGATGATAGACCAAAAGTGGTTACAGCTATTATGATATTACTAACCTGGTTCATTTCTCACCTATTCCATCTCTCTGCATCTTCTTCACCTGACCAGATACTTGAGACTCCAGTAGCTTCTCTGCGGATCAAAGAAATATGTCCATACTTGATCTGAATTTAGACAAGCACTTTGTTCCTCCTGTCACCCAGCCTGAACCAGGATGCTGTCAGCTTCACAGCATAGTGAGGTCCAAGAAGCCACACTCATCTCTCATAAGACACTGAGGAAAAGACTAGGTTATCTTGAATCTATTGAAGCTTATTCAGGAATAAGAGAGATGTGGTATTTTTGTTTGCCCTTAAGTACCAATGTGCCGTATGAGATCCATTTTGGCAAGAAGAGCCAAACATACTTGAACAGGAAACTTGGTGTGATACGTGCAGATTCTCAAATTGAAATGATAAAACCTTGGGGTTTGCAGTAGCCCAGCATGGAAGAAACTTATTAGTAAGACTTGGCAGCAAGGCTTAAATCCTATCCACCCACCCATGCTGTCCATACTAATCCTCTGTGCCACACACTGTGCTGAACATAGTTCTCCCAGTAGCCTCGACACTTGCCAGCAGAAGGCAGGATGGAAACCTTATCTTCCCCTCACTCTGCAGGCTTTGGTAAGAAAAAAAAACCAGCTTTTGTAAAGAAGCAGAGTTCCACTGCCTCTCATTTGGAAAATCCCCTATGTATCCTCTTATATGAATAGTCTGGGCTTTCAAGTATCCTCATTTGGGTGTGATCCCTCTGTTGCTCTGGGATCTCCCCAGGGTGATAGGGATCACCAACCATATTTGGTTTCTTATCTGGTACTGCTCCAAGACTGAAATAGTTTTGTATCTTTGTTTCGATTATACAATCTACCTTTCTAGGATGCATAAAAGTGAATTCAGAGCCCAGTGATGCAGGCAGTACTGCAGAGATGGAAAACTGCCAAAGGAAACTTGGTGACTAACCTTCAAAGAGCAAAGTGGAGCTGCTTCAGTCAACATGTACACGGTGAGTAGAAGGTTGAATCTGACATTTCTGTCAGTGCAGACTGGTGGGGAACCACTGACACACACATAAATAAGGGAAATTTTGAGTTGTGATTCTACTCTGTCATTTATTAAGTATGTGACCTTGGGCAGTTACTTAACCCTTGTGATTCTCTTTCCTCTTCTGAAAATTTAGAAATTCTGACTTTTTATTTGATCTCTATTTGAATTAAATGAGACAGGATATACAAAGATCCGGAACATAATAAGGGATCCATGAATGATAGTTACTATCATTTTCATCATCAAAATAATACCATTATATTTTCTACTACTGCATTGCCAAGATTCTGAAATGCATGAACTGTAAATACAGCTCTCTCTTTTTGGCCTTGGCTTCAATAAGAAGCACAGACAGTCCCCAATTTATGATGGTTCAACTTGTGACTTTTCAACTTTGTAATGGTGTGAAAGCAATATGTTTTTAGTAGCAACTGTACTTTAAATTTTGAATTTTAATCTTTTGCTAGGTTAGCAATGTGTAGTAGGATACAAGGAAACAGCAGTAAACCCCAGCTCCTTGTCAGCCACACAATCAAAAGGGTAAGCAAGGGTACCCTCTATAGTGTATTATATTGCAAAGCTATGATGTTTAGTCAGTTAGGGGTATTAAAAGCATTTTCAATTTAAGATATCTTTATCTTATGATGAGTTTATTGGGCCATAACCCCACTGAAAGTTGAGAAGCACCTGTATTGTCTTTTGCAAAGAAAAAAAAAAAGTCTTCTTTGACCTACCAACTCTTCAGCATCTTTTTGAAGTATTTCCCATGATAGTCTAATTTGTTCCAACGTGTTTCCACTCCTGATTTTATTTATGTTCAGTGATGGACATTTATAAGACCTCTGGCCCTGGATGTGATATACCCATAGCTCAAATGAAGAAATAGATATTGTTACATAGGGATTGAAGTCCTGTGACCTCACAACTGTTAGTAGAGCCAAGTGTTCACAGTAGATGTTGTATCCTGGCAGGATACACATCAGCTTCAGGTGGCCCACATTTTTTCATCATTTTGGAGTGTTTCTTTTTCTTCTGTCTCCCCATAGACAAAACAAAATGATTTTCCCTATTGATGTATAAACTCTGTTGGACTATGAGGGAAAAAGACCTTCTTATGGTCTTATCTAACATATAACCACAGTCACTGGAGCCTGGAGAAGACTTCACTCATTCTGCACAGTTCCAGCTGTCCCTATGCCAATTTGGCAACCACATGTGGGGAACTTGAGGTGTCTTCAGTTTTCTGTTGTGTTGAACCAAAATAATACAAGCATATGCTTACTATAAAAAGATTCTTTCACCTAACAACATTTTTTAAAAATATTTTTTAGTGGTCAATGGACTTTATTTGTTTATATGTGGTGCTGAGAATCAAACCTAGTGCCTCACACATGCTAGGCAAATGCTCCACCACTGAGCTACAACCCCAGCCCCCCTAACAGCATGTTTTAGCAACTTCTCCATGTGCCTGATTAGGCCTTTACACTGCCACCCTATTTGTATCATTTCTGTGACCTCCAAACTTCTCATGAGAGTAAACCCCCTGCCTGGTTCACTCCTTATCCCATTTGAATTCTGCCTTCTGTCTTCACCATAATTCCCAAGTTGCTCCTTGAAAGGCCATGTTATCAGTTTTTTAGTAATCTGTTGAGTTATCTTGCTTCAATATATCTTCCTTCTTGTTTTTTTTCTGACATTCTGCATCATCCTTCTCTTCCTGCAACTGCTTTCTTGATTTCCAATATTCTGTACCACTCAGATTTTCCTGCTCTTGTTGGATTATTCATCTGTTGACTGGGCTGTTTCCCCCTTTCACCCACATTATAAATGTTGGCATTCCCAAAAGGCCTGTTCTTGTCTGTATTTTTCTATCTTCCTGTCCACTCATTTCCTCACTCATCTATTACCTTGGCTTCAAATACCATTTACTTATAAATGCCTCTCAAATCTTTATTCAGATCTGAAATTTCCTGTTCTCTCTTCCCAGTTGCTTGAAAAACATTATCACTATAGATGTGTTGGTGCCTCAAGAGGAACACACACACCCACACACAGATATTTCAATTTATCATTCACCTCAGAGGTCTTCAAAGTGCGCTTTGATCCTTAAAACTTACAAACTGTGTTAGGTGCTAATCAGGGCGGAGCTGGTAATCCTGAGAATGAGGGCTCCAGTCCTCCAATTCAACGGAATAGGAGCACCTTTATGTTTTCATTTTATGTGTGGGACTTCTAAGTGACATTTTATTTTTACTCAAGGAATACAATGCTAAAAAAGATACAATTATTTGTTCCAACCTAGTTCCTTCTCTACTCATGGCTTATTTTAAGTCACAGTTACTAGAAATCCTAAAATCAAATGCCTACAGGGGTCAGACAGGAACGAAACGCCTAAAGTATAAGACAAAAGAGCATAGTGGGATCGTGGTATTCTGAGGATATATACCACTTCTAGAGGCCTTGAAAAAAGTTAACTCAGTATATAAGGCATAAATTCACATCTGTAAGCTTCATATGCTCCAATTATGGATTATGGATTTGAAACTTTTTGATAGCAATGGTACTTTAATTACCCAGGATAGGAAACTTGGAATCCCCCCAACCCACCCTGCCTGTTTTTTTTCTTTTCTGACCCATATTTTAACATGGGCAAATGCTAATGCTTCTTCCCCTCCTTTGTTCCCTATTTATCCTATCTATCCTATTCTTACTGATTCTGGCTTATACTCATTATTGTTGTGTCAAGGGACTTCTTTCTTGGCTCCTCTCTCTGATCTCTCTTGTACACACTGCACAAAATGTGGTCATTTTCTATGGCAAAAAGAAGGCAACCTGCTTAGCTTTTAAGACTATTTACCTTTCAGCCTTATCTTTGCATTTCCCCAAATTATAATCATCCTATGATATTTACTACCTTCTAAATCTTGTCTTATTATTATTTACAAGGATCAGGTAGGAAATATGAATGAATGAAATATCCTAAGTCTAAGTCAAGAGAGTGGTGGGAATTATTATTCATCTTATTAATTGCTAGATTAATACTAGATTGTGAACATCTACTGTTTCATTTTAACACACATTTTTGAGTACCTACCATTAAAATAGGGTACTCTTTTGGGTGCTTTGGACATAGCACTCAAAGTGGTCATAAATGAGTCATGAAGATAGTCATGCAAACAAAATAATTATAACATTAACTAATGAAGGGTTATATGAAAGATATATCAAAATGTCATGGGAATAAAGAAAGAGAGGTGATTAATTCTAAATAGATTGGATGGTGGGTGACGGGTCAAGAAGGTGTTAGACCGGGGCTGAGGTTGTGGCTCAGTGGCAGAGTGCCTGCCTTGCATGTGTGAGGCCCTGGGTTCGATTCTCAGCACCACATATAAATAATTGAATAAAACAAAGATCCATCAACAACTAATAAAAAAAATATTAAAAAAAAAAAAAGAAGGTGTTAGACCTTGGGTGGAACAGGAACTCATTTGGGAAAAAGAAGGATTAATTATTTAGGCATTCCAGATGGCAAAAACAAGACCTTGGAAATAATGTTTTATAAGAAATTTGGAAGGCATTGAGGCTATTTGTTTTGGGGAACAGATAGTATATTTGGAAGAAAGACTTGTGTTTAGGTAATAATAGACCAATATGTGGAATTTACAGGGAGAAATTTTAGAATTGATATAATAAAAATCTTTTCCCTAAAGTCTCAACTTGGGCATTGATTGATTGGTCCAGGAGTGAACTCTGTCATTAATTCTTAGGTGAAGGCTGAATGAACCTCAGAAACAAAAAAAAAGATGAATTTCTTTTTTTGGATGGTGGGGGGAGGGGGCAGTTTCCAAACACTGGTGGTTTATTAGAATAGGATTAATTATATAACTGTCTAAAGTCAATTTTTTTTTTGATACCCAAGAATTGAACTCAGGGGTACTCGACCACTGAGCCACATCCCCAGCCCTATTTTGTGTTTTATGTAGAGACAGGGTCTCACTGAGTTGCTTAGCACCTCACCATTGCTGAGGCTGGCTTTGAATTCACAATTCTCCTATCTCAGCCTTCCAAAGTGCTAGGATTACAGGTGTGCGCCACTGTGCCCGGCTTAAAGTCAATTTCTGAAGAAAATATCTAAATGAATTTCATTTCCTTTTTCTTTCATGTCTCTTAACATGGATTTGGAAATTATGATTGTTGATTGATTCCAAATGACTTGGCCCTGTGTTTCTCAATTAGGTAAGTGATTCTGATTCTTTGGTATTCTTAGGAGACCATGGATATACTTTAAATCATTATTCATTGCCAATTTATGTTCTTGAGTTCTTTGGCAAAACAAGGTAAAAATGGACATAAAAGGGATAAATCAACATTTTCAGAAACATATTTAAGGTGTGTTTCAGTAATTGCCATAGGACATGGACCAATAATAATACCCAGTTAGGGATGTTACTATTTATAGGAACCACATGTTCTAATTGAATTTAAGCTGTTTTGTGTTAGCTAGCTTTTATTTTAAACCAGCTCTGTCTAGTCTTGTCCAGAATGTTCCAGGTCATTCATATCAAATGAGTAATCATACTACTTACCTAGCTATAAGAATGCATGCCACATGACATCAGGCAAAACAACTGGGTATGTAATCAGTAACTAACAGTTTTGGTGACCCCAAAGATATCTAGGCTGAAAAACAACTCATCTTTAGATTTTGTGGTATTGTCACTTGTGGAACTAAAATCAGCAAATTCTAGTCTATGGGCCAAATCTGGCTAACTGTGAGTTGTAGAATACTTTTACATTTTTGAATGCTGCTTCAAAAATAAAAAGAATAATATTTTGTCATATTGAAAATGCAATTCAGGTATAGGTGTTTAGAAATAAAGTTCTGTTAAAACACAGTCATGCACATTACATGTTTTCTGTGACTGTTCTCATCCTATAAGTACTTGGTTCAGAAATCCTAAATATTTACACTGTGGCCTTTAACAGAACAAGTTTGCTGATCCTATTCCTTGAGCACCAGCATGTCAGAGATTACTTCTCCAAGCTTCCTAATTTGGGGAGACTGATAAGGACAAGCAAAATCATTACCCAAAAAGATGAATTTCTAAAGAAAAGTTTAATCCTAAAATATTTTAAAAAAATAATGTGCAGGTGTTTCTGTGTAAGCCAGTGTGACTGGCTAAACTAAATTGATTAGATTAATATTGGACTAATTAAATGTGTTGTCTCTATCTGTACTCTTGGTACAGGAAAGGTACTTGATAGATGTTGAATTGAAGTTAAGTGGATGAATGAACTGCCTGTGATCAATAGACTGGCTTCTGAATAGTTTTATAGAAATATTTTCAATTGCTCTGCTTTTAAAAACTCCCTGCAGGGAATTGGGAAATAGACACTTTTATCCCCCAGGCGTGGACCTGTAAATTAGTGCAACCTTTCTGTGGGGCAATTCAGCTTTACATATAAATAGCCTCAGCACTTTCACATCTTTTGACCTAATAATTCTATATGCAGCAGTTTTTCCTAGGGTAATGATTATAAATTGTAAAATTTTATCTACAAGATGTTCATCATAGAAATGCTAATAATGGGGAAAATTGGAAATAATCTAGGTATCCATCAATTTGCAATTTGTTAAATTAGGATACAACTGTCCAATGAAGGATTATTCAGCTACACCCAAGAAATAACATTATGCAAGAACCTTAACAACATGGGCACAGTGTTCCTAAACCCATTGTTAATTTTAAAAAAGCAAGTGTCCAGCCAGGCACAGTGATGCATGCCTGTAATCCCAGCACTTTGGGAGGCTGAGACAGGAGAATTGCAAGTTCAAAGCCAGCCTCAGCAACG